>CM053789.1:319749254-319911754 GCA_028749045.1 Cupressus sempervirens | reverse complement strand
AACGTCATCACCATGATCAAGTTATCTAGTAAAGGCTGAAAAAATAAATTTGATGAACATTCAATAGAGACCAAGAAGATATGAGAGTTGAGGAGTATAGGAGAAGAATAGCAATATAATGGAGATCAAGGATATTGAGAAGTTATCAAGAACGAAGCAAATAGAATTCTTGAAGCCAAGTAACATCATACATGATTGAGTGTGAGAACATTGAAGTGTCGAGTAATTTTGTTGTGATATGTGTGCTTGTAATGCAACAAACATAGAATATTTGTAGAGCCAGATCAGATTCTAGTTACGCATCATTAGAAGGAGGTAATGATCCTTAGTTATAGAATTTGACCAATCAAAAAAATGGATATAAATGAAAAAAGATGATGAAGTTTAAACTGTTGATCAAGATCTAGAAATTTCACTTGAAGTCTACTTAAGGAGGATTATATCCCTAAAATCATATATAGAGAGAAGAATATAGAAAAAAAGTAATAGCAAATTTATAGAGACAAAACTACCAGAGAGAGCAATCAGAGTAGTGAAGGACTCAACAGAAATATTAGATTATGAGAATCAAATTAGAGATAAAGGAGGTAGAAGACCCAATATTATCATTCAAAGTATATTGAGGGTCATGTACAAGATTAGTTATTTTGTAATTGAGTCAAGGAAAATCTCTTAAATGAGTGGTCCTAACATGCATATGTATATATCCTAATAGAGTCTTTACTTAATTGTAACTGTCAAATCCTCTAACAAGGTGAGACTAAATAATATTTTAAGTCTTTAATAGGACATACCTCTCATGAGGTACATCATATCTTATGATCAAACCCTATAACCTAAATAGGTTAATTTTATTTTTGCAACAATAAAGATTTGTGTGTTTCATCCCCACCCTAGTTTTACCTTCATCTTGATGTGTTGAACTACTATGGATGTGATTAAATTAATTTATATTTAAGTGTTAAACTTTTATTACTAAATTGGATATGATTTAATAGATTTGATTTTATTCTGAAAATTTGAAAATCCTAATTGACACCCCCCCTCCCCCCCGATATATTATCTTATTTCCCATATACACATTTCAACAATTGGTATCAGAGTCCACTTCTTTTGTAAGGAAGCTTAAAAACTTGAGAGGATAAGATCATGGAGATGGAAGTGTACGAGATGGAAAAGATAATATACAATCAAATAATTGAAATCCATATTGGGTCGCAATAGTTAGAGACAACAAAAGAAGAGTTGACAAAATACCTTAAAAGGAGAAGAGAGATGGCTATACAACTTAATGAAAATCAATACATAGAAGGTGATATACAAGAAGTGTTGGACAATGGAAGACTAGTAAAAAAGGTGAAGCAATGCTAGAATTGCTAGAGAAGAATAGTGCCCTAGTGAAGGATAAAATATGTCGAGATAAAGAAATAAATTCATTAAGATAAACTATGTGAGGTTATTGAACAAAAGAAGAAAGAAATGGGAGATAAGCTCATTGCCTAAGAGGACAAAACGAAAATAACTACCAGACTTAAAGAAATGTCATTTAAAGTTGAGAAGATTACAAACACTCATCTTAACATGTTAAACAAATTAGTAATTGTAAACAAGGAAGGAAACATTAAAGATTTGGAGATCACAAATTTAAGGTTACAAAATGAGGAATTGAGGAATGAGTTAAGGCATAAAAAGAAACACATGTAAAGGATGAACAAACTAACTAAAATATCAAATATTTTGAAGACATGATGAAGTTGCCAAGAGAAAAAGACACCTCTTGACTTGGATACAAGAAATCTTCAACTACTAAAGAAGGAGAATCATCAAAAAATGGAGAGAAAAGGAATGCAAACTCAAAAGGCAAACCTACATGTCATTGGCATCAAATAATTAGACTTACAAAAAATATAATTAGTAGAAGAAAAAATGGTAAGTAAACTCTTGAACCTAAGTGAAGTGGTAATTGTTTTAAATTCAAGAAAGCGACATATTATGATCATGAATGCAAAACATAGAACAAACATTT
This sequence comes from Cupressus sempervirens, assembly GCA_028749045.1. NCBI lineage: Eukaryota > Viridiplantae > Streptophyta > Pinopsida > Cupressales > Cupressaceae > Cupressus > Cupressus sempervirens. Next base: position 319,909,728 of record CM053789.1, on the reverse strand, counting down.
ATCTAGAAATGTATCTAGATTCCAAGGTCACTACTAAATTTATCAAAATTATGGACATTAGGCTTATGAGTGTAGACTCAAGAAGAAATGACATTGGTCAACTGAAAAAATCATGTGGCAAAGAAAGGAAATTCCTATGAATGGGATTACAACACATAGTATAATTTTCACTATTGTGGAGAATATGGACACATTCTAGAGTATTGCAGGAAGACACATTTTTGAGAAAATTACAAGAAATGGGTAAATAGTGAGATAATATGTTTCATTTATCTTAAAGTGGGACATATCAGCAAGAACTATAAAACCAGGACACTTGCACCACCACCAAGCAATGCAAATGACTAACCAAAAAGAAATAAGACATGAATAGAGATAGTAAGAGCTACAAGCAACAAAGTTAAAGACTCTATGATCACCCAATCTGGTGGATCTAGTGAACACAACACAGAGGTATGTAGGAATTGTATACTTAAAAGATATATTTTACATCAATTCATAGAAATAAAGTGATGAAAATATATATCTCCTTAGTTGGAGATGTATTGAGAAATGTTAACAATGAAAATTCAAAAAGTATCGAGCATCAGTGGTACAATCTATTTTGAGTGAGTCTTGAAGTTAGACCAAGTAATCAAGAAGGATTACATACTAACTAAATGAATTGGTTATGGTTGAGTGTATAACATTGACCTAACTAAAGTTAAGATTGACTTTAGCTATCATAATCTATTTGAGTGCAAAGACATTAATTGTAGACCGAAATTGGAAAGATCAAAGATATACATCAAACTTGAATATTCATTCTTCTAACCTAGTGATTAAAGACCTCACATAAAGATACAAAAGTGATATCAATGGCCAAAGAAAGGAATCAAAACGAGTTATCATGAAATTTTTGAAGAGAAGTAACTATTACTCTTAGTGTCAACTAAGGTATTCAGTGAAGGTATCTTGTGAAATGATTTTATTGAAAATCCTAGTTCATAATGGCATTGGGAAGTGAAATGATAAAGGATAAAAATGGAAAAATCATTAGGAATGATTATAGACCTCCACCATATTTTAGAAAAATAGTTAATATTAAAACCCCAATTGATAGCGATGGAGCATTGTCATCTATTCCACCTAGAGTCTTGACTATGCAAGAGATCAAAAGATGTTATCAATCTAAAATTGGAGAAATTGGAGATTCTGAAATCAAGGCAACTTATGACAAGCTGTACGTTGATGGAGTTCTAAAAGATGAATTAAAAATCATTGGAGACAAAGAGCTAACATATAAACTAGATTTTGATAAAGTTCTCAAGATCGAATGGATCAAAATTGATCTAAGCTAAGTTCATGACATGAAATTATGGTTGGAAAAAAGACTAGTAAAGGTCAACAAGGAAATCATTCAAAGGCTAACTAGGTATCCTACATTGGATCAACAGAAGAGTATAAGGTGTGGCACTTGAAATGAAATTGAAAACCTAACCAAGGTAATGTGGAATGGTCATGGAATGTCAATAGATGGTATTGAGGATGCACTAATTGAATTCATTATTTGTGTGATGCACACAAGATTTATCAATCTAGATGATTGAATAGTGTGTGTTACAGTTGATTTGGGATACAAAATTGTGAAGAAAGATCATGCGTATGATCTTGTCGAGCTGTAATTACAACTTACAAAGAACTTGGAAGTAGTAAGAAAAGTTAAGAACACATCTTGTAAGTTTTTTTTCCCTATTTTTTTGTATATTTTTTTATGTACATTACTATTTCCCTACAATTAGAAAAATTGTATGGGATATAAATAGGAATATTGTAGATCAATTGAATGACCTAATAAAGAGGTTGGGAGAAAATATTTAAGTAGTCATGGAAAACTATTTTGAAGAATTTAGAACCAAAATGAGGAACAAGATAATAATTAGGAAAAATTAGTTGTAAATAAATATTATGACGAAACATGTTTCATTATGGACATAGATTTTTTGTATGCACAAGAAATAATACCTATGGTATCATGGTTTAGGCCTATTCCCTATAAGGTAAATATGATGACGTATTAGCAACACCCTCTCCACTTTTGGTAGAAGACAGATGCAAGTGTCGAGTAGTTTGGCATATATGACACAGTTATTGTCGAGATGACTAGTGAGGCTAGCACACCTAAGGCAGGAAAGCAAAGAAAAATTAAAGTTGTTTAGGTGAATAAGATAGAACAAGGAGATGGGTCACGTCAACCCTTAGAAGCTGTGGAAGGTAAAGGAAAAGAGCTTGCAGTTGTCAAGTAGAATGGTTAAAAAAAAAGAAAGGTTGCAATGATTGCACCTAAGGTAAAGGAAGAATATTGTAGAGATCTCCATTATGTAGGAAACTAGGTTGTTGTGTGGCCTTGGACTACTTCAAATACACCAAAATGAAGTCAAGAGAGGTCTTTGCACCTTTGTATAAACCTTACTCACAAACATGAACTAGGTACTTGAAAGAGCACAACTAGACCATTTAAGAAAAAACCACTAAATACCATGGATATGCTTGAAATGGGAACCTATGTGTTCAAATGGGAGTGGAAAGGTTCTTGAATATTCAAAAAACTCAACTTGATGGGTTAGAAGAACATAAATTATTCCAACAGTCTAAAATAGAAAAACTCACTTTTAGGCTTAGGAGTCTCCATTATCCATTGGGTTTGTGAAGGAAGTATACATTGGGCTAATGATCATACTTAACCATCAACTAAGAGACTAAAAATATCTATAAAAGATCATATTCCACCCATAGAAAGGTTTCATCCATTTCCTAATTTCCTATAGCACTTCAATACCTATTGTTGTGTACCAAACACATAGAGATGTTTAGCCTAGGGCCGGCTTGCAAAATTAGAAGTATTTCTCTCTATTTCCCATCCTTTGCAGGTCTTATAATGCACCCTCCTAACTTTCATTTTCCTTAGTGGTATGGGGTTACCGCGGTGGAAATACAAGTTATGATATTTTTGCAAAAATTTGTCAATGAAATGAGGGTTTTGGTGCACATGAGGAAGAAAGTTAGATATCTTTTGATGCTGATGAATTTAATACTTGAAATCACTTAAATTCTTCTCTTAGGACATTCAAGTTTCAAGTTGAAACATTCATTTCACCCTTACAATCTATACCAGTCTGTACACTTATGTAATGCATTAATTTAAAAGGAAAAATGGGAGATTTTATTAACTCAAATTGCAAAAGTACATCTTCTCTATCTTCCTCCCACATGAAAGGGCTATTTGAAGACCTTTCCCAACTTATCCAACTTATTCTCAAATTTTGTAACCATTAGGAGTGATTAAGTGAAAGTTTGTTAAATGTAATGAAAAATTGTTCCGAGCTCACTTAGGCATTGAATATAGTCCCCTTGTATGTGCCAAGAATTTAGTTTTGACCAAGTTTGGAGATAATTTTGACCATGTTGGGTTGGTTAATGAAGGAATGCCAGCATAAAATCTATACTAACTAAGTTGGGTTGGTTAACCATGGGATTCCCTGTGTTAATTGAGGACAAAATTTAGAAGCCTAAGAACACACCTACCCTTCCCAAGGACTAAGATGTGCCTAATGACCATAGTAAAAAACCAATGGTTTATAAAACATCAGTGGTGACTAGGCCTAATAAGTAGGGTTTTTTAATGAATAATCACTTGTAAAACATGACAAAGACTCTTAGTTAGGAATTCCCTTGAGTGAAACTCATGCAGAGCTTCCTATAGTGGATGCTCTTGAGAGTGAAGGAATAGGTCCTCCTATACATACTCCCTTGTTTTAAAAACTCAAGTCCCACTTGAGGATAGTTACTAAATAGAAATTTCATGCTTAGCAATGCATTCTTCACTCATGAATGTAGCATTTATATCTAGAAGAACCTTCGATTGGACCTGTCTTCTTAAGTACCTTAGAATCCAAAATATTCTCCAAGAATAGTTGTTGGATATGTGAAATGAATTTGATTGATGCTACCTACATTACATCATCAATATCCTACATCACATTATTAGTTCTTGCATCACCTTTAAAAGGGGTGAGATCACACACACTAAAGATAGGAAAATAGAAATGGTAGGGGGCAATGCAATTTCATTTCAATTTGCCCCAAATATATGTAACATCTGATAGGGTATAATATTCCTCATCTATAATTTAGTATGTCCCTTGGGTAGCCTTTCTTTGTTTAGATAAGGCCATAGTTGATTCCATTCTTTGAATTAAACATGTCCCTTCTTCTAATCTTCCTATTGTTTGTATTTTGTACTATTCTAATTCAAAGTTTCTTTGACTTGATCATGAATCTTCTTGATCCATGCTGAAAATTACTTACCTTGTGCACTAAATTTGAAGTCAATTGGCAAAACTCTTACTTTCATGACTCCTTTAGGATGAAGTCCATAGTTCACTCAGAATGGTGTCTTCCCTATTGACTTATTTATGAAGTCATTGACTGTAAATTATTCTTGAGGGAGGATATCATCCCATGTCTACTCTTATTTTTTTGTTAGACACATTAGAAGGTTGCCTAATGATCTATTTACTACTTCATTTTGCCCATCTATTTGTGGATGGTAATCAAAACATAAAGATAGATTTGTGCCCAAAATTTTCCATAGGGTCCTCCAAAAATGGCCTTGGAATTTCACATCTCTATCTAATATAACAGGTGTTGGTAATCCATAAATCCTATCTACTTCTTGAAAATATAGGTTAGCAACATCTAAAGCATCATTAGAGCTTTTGCAAGGAATAAAATGATCCACTTTACTTGTTGCCTCACTTTTTCCCATGTAACCATGTTGCAAAAGTAAAGAATTTGTCTTAGTTAAGCCTATGTATATTTGAGTCTAGTTTTAAGTTCCCTTAGGTGAAAAAGAGTCTTCCTTAGATTTTTCATCTTTCCCTTCTCCCAAATTTTATAGCCAAGTTGTTTTCCTTTATGTTATGAGTCTTACGGGTAGCTTAGTACCTAATCTGATGGAGATTCTTGCATATATTATTCACAAAGCTGAGTTAGCTTACAGCTTATCATATTTCCAATGAAAAGGATAAGCTTGTGGAAAATTGAGCATTGCCTTCTCCTTGGAGGGTTTTCAACCCATGAAGGAAATTTCCAATGAAGAGCAACAAATGATGCTCACAGATCTATGTAATAAGATAATGAGATATCTTATGGAAAATTCCTATTTGCACTATGATATACTACCTTGGGAGATATTCAAGATTCATCGTAATGCTAAAAATCATCTTTAGTGAAAAACTCAAAACTAACATCTCCTCAACGGGTTTTCGACCCATGAAGTCCATTTTCTGCCAAAGGCGATTGTAAAGGAAAAGAAACAAGTGAGTCCCTTTCAACTTTTGCAATCCTTTTAAAATTATCTGAACCCAAAGGAAATATTAACTCAAAAAGATGAAGTTTAAAGAAAAGCCTAGAAAAGAAATGAAAATCATCTTCTCCTCAGTGGGTGTTCAACCCATGAGGATGATTTTCCACATTCAAAAGAAAATCAAATTTGTAAGTGGATTAGACCCACAAATTGTACACAAAACATCTTAAGATGATAATGGAAACAATCTAACCATTATGGGAATGGTATGTTAAGAAGAATTAGATTACGTGGATATTTCCTTATGGGGTACTCTATTCATAATTTTCTAAAACTTAATGGGAAATGGGAAAGTAAGTATGAAAGAATAGAAAGTTACTGTTGGGCCAATAGAAATAGTTAAAAGACACTGAAATATCTGTTGGAGCTCCCACATTTATTTATCCTTTAATTCATTTGTGTAGCATGAATCTTGAAGATCAATGGATGAATTGAGACTCTTATATAGATAAAAACATCATAGTTATTTAGACTATGACTTTTTCTTGAACTATTATTTTATTGAATTGCATAAATTTTTCAAATAGTCTATATTTGCAAATTCAATATCCTATTCTTCTTCTAGATTGAAAATTCCATTTCATTTCATTCTTAGATAGAATGGTAACTAGGTTTGCAGGTTTTGATGGGTTGAATGGAATCAAGTCCACATTATAGAATTTCATAGATATTTCACTACATTTTTATGATACATAATATTTCCAAAAGAGGTTGAAAGTGGAGTCGATCCATACCATAACTCAGAAACTTTGAGGATGTAGACAAGTGGAAGCAGTTGCTTTCCCAGTGGTAGTCCAAGCTCTAGAATTGATTTATGAATGCATAAATCACTACAATCTAGATATAGACATATTGTGTTACTAGATCATATAGTATTGGTCTCCATTAATAGGAAAACTGTGGTGAATCACCTCTGAGTTCTAGAATGGGAAAAGTTTTTAGATTTGATAGTGGGAGGAGTAGTCTCTGAGTTCTCCACAAAGAAGATGGTTTGGAGGAAGGAGATTATGCAATCTTGGTTTCAAAAGCCACAGAGTGCCAAGAGTAAGGTCCTCAAAACTCTATTTGGTACTAATATCAAACCTTAGATTATAGACATTTTGGTTCTCTGGCACAGACTAAAAGGTGAGGTAGAAGCTCTAAATTTTGTTGAACAATATTTCCTTTTGGTACAAGTTATTTTTTCAGATACGTAATATATAGACTGGGCTCATGAGGTAAGTGAAAATGATTCCAATGCTCTGAGTGTCACAAAGCTTTACAAGACTTTCTATACTTCTTCCTTTCTAATTTACATGCTAGCATCTCTATAGTTATGGCTAGGCCTCCCAAGAATAGAAAATTTTCCTGATGATGTGAAGTGTTATGAGTTTTATCCATGTTTGCAATTGCAAAATAGTTATGTGGAGTATGTCAAAGTTAATGACACATTCACTATGAGAATTTGCAGGGAGCTCTAGGGATGCATCAAGAGGAGATTCATCCTAGAAGCAATGGTAGCTAGTAGCTAGTTTAGAAGTTATTTTATCCAGTTCTCATCTTTCTCGTATTTATGCCTTGTAGCTTTTGATGGATTTCCCTTGATGCTTCCTAGGTATCCAAGTGACATGATTATGTTGATAGAGATTGTGAGGCAAGTGGTCTAGGTGAACGTGCTGAGTGGGAGCTTGAAGAAGAAGGGATATAAGTTACTTATGAAAGTAGGAACTTTTTGTTGGAAGTCTAGATTTGATGCAAAGAATATGCTTAAAGTGTTCAATATGAAGTACAAATTAGAGATGTATGAGGTCTTGAGACCTATGTTTGATCCAAATGGATATGCTAGCAAGGTGTTGTAGATTGGGAGTGTGATCAAACACATTACCACTATTAACGATTATTGGGCAGATTATAGAGATGAATTTGAAAGTTGAGATCATGCTTTTGCTAGGCTCACACTAGAGAAAATAAAAACATATAATATCAATCTTGATGTTGAAGGATTGGAGGATAATGGAAAACATATGTATAGTAATACATATTTGACTAGGTTAAGAGAGACTCCTATCAGTTTGGACCCTTACAAAGATGCTAAGGAGGACTTAGATATCATGATGACCTGAACCACCAAAAGAACTAGAAAGTGGGTCGAATGGACTATTGCGAGGAGGATTAGAAGTAAAAGTACATCGGCTCAAGCTTCTCTAGCAACTGTAACTCCTTTCTCCTCTCAAGGTGGCACAACTGGTGTAACCTTGGCCATTACTCAAGGACTAGGTCAAACATCAAGAGGAGGTGACCAACCTCTAGACAAGAACATCCCCATGGCTAAGGCTTGACATGATGGGTTCCTCCTACTTATTAGAACCCAAACTGATGCTGAGAAGAAGAAGAGGGAGGAGCTACAGGATAGTGCTATCACCTCAATCCCTTCTCCTCATGTCACCCCAGTTTCCTCAGCTATTCTAATTTTTCTTTGGTGCTTGGATGAACTAGTGCAGTTAAAAAATCATTTGTAAAGTAGTACATTCAACCATGCTATCACTCTTTTGGTCAATGATAAGCTATGTAGGGCTTTGTGATTTTGTGCACCTTAGTACTATAGTTTTTTTAACTAAAATGAGTGATTTTGTATATCCAACAATTACAGATAGAAATTTCCATAAATTAATATGTCTAATGAAGTTGAAAGTACCATTTTCTACAATCTTGGTAAATTAGACCCAAATTGGGATGGAAATAATAGTTTGCATATGAGAAAGTAAAATATTTCCATTTCAAATTTCGCTATGCAAACTAGAGATTAGTTAGATGAGAGTCTCTTTACTCATATAGGCCAGACCCCAAATCATGTGAATTTTTTTCCCTATGTAATTAATACATTTTTTAAAAAAAATGAAAAAAAAATTAACTAAGCTCATATTTGCTTAATTTTTGGATCCAATTTAAAATCTCCATTATATGATAAATAATTATCCTATAAATTTAACTATCTTATAACTATAGCTAGCTAGTTATAACAAAGTTGTTGTCTAACTATTTTTCTTAAATAAACTAGTTTCTTTGAAATAACAATATATTATTTTGAAACTAAAGGTAGTTTGAGAGATCCTTTTTTTCTCTTTCCCTTACTTAAAAGTTTTGAAGAAAGAATCATGAATGCTTACTCTGTTAAGAGTGTATTGACTCTTCAAACTAATAGGAATTGTTTGTAAGTTATTTTAGTTCCTCAAATTGTTTGTTGGAAAACCTATGAGCCTTGTTTACTCAATGTTGGGTAATTCAACACAATTTGGCCAGTGATTAGGATTGATACTTCAAAATAAAATCCTCTTTACTATGGGATTCTAACCTAGGTCGATAAACCTAATTGATATTATTTCTAATAGCTTAAGAATATTTTATTACTTGACACTCTTGAGATAGAAAGTTACTCCCAAGGAGAAATGAAAAGTGGAAATTTAATAATTTTTAAATTTTTGATTGAATTTTTTTTTGAATTAATGTATATGTTGAAGGAATTGTAGAACTCTTGACTATGATAAAGAACTCCACCAACTTTAATTGATAATATGCTTTATTAAAATTAAATAAGACCAGTTCCATAATCTTGTTGGGTAGAATAAAGTTAATTAAATATCAAATTTAATATGATCAACACCCTTTAGAGATAGTGTGTTCTTAGTATCAATCACTTTATAGAGAACTTCAATACAAACCCTAGTTCAATTTTTCTAAACTTCAATCTCGGAAGACCAATTGAAGAAAAAATATAGTGCTTGTAAATTTTAATTATCCAAGGAATGCAATGAATTTTAGTCTATGAATGGTAATGTAAGTGTAAGAGAACAATATATTAGGTATAAATAGAAGATAATTATGCACAATTCTTGAAAGAAATAGAATACTTTTATTTAACGTCATAAAGAGTATAATAGAGAAGTGGCCGATTGTAGTTCCCACTCAAAACGTGCACATACTATTTGGTTATGTGTTATACCTTTGTTTGTATATAATTTTCTTAGTAATAATCTATATGTATAAGATATGATGCTCTTTCTTAGTGTTCTAGTACCTCTCCTTATAGTAGATAGAGAGGTGTGACAAAGCTTGAAACCCTTGCAAAAATTTGCTTAACTAAACTAATTACAACTATTCATAATATTGAAGGTAAATCACCATGAAACTATTGATCTCTAAGCCTATGTTTCTAATTCATAACCAAACACTTAGACAAGATTATAAGGTCATCATTGTGATCAAGTTATCTAGTGAGGGCTAACAAAAATAATAATTTTTGAGTATTCAATAGAGATTGGGAAGATATGAGAGGTGAGGAATATAGTATGAGTAGAGAAATATAATGGATATTGAGGATATTGGGAAGTTATCAAGAACCAAGAAAACTGACTTCTAGAAGCTAAGTAACATCATACATGACTGAGTGTCAGAAAACTCAAGTGTTGAGTAATTCAGTTTTGATATTTCAGTTTGTAATTCCACAAACATAGATGTAAATCATTTTGGCTGACATTCCTATGATATTTAATATTTTTAGAGCCTGATTTGATTCTAATTATATGTCATTAGTAGAAGGTAATGATTCTTAGGCATACAATTCAAGAAGTCAAGAAAATGGATGTAAACAACAATAGATGATGAAGTTTAGTTTGTTGATCAAGATCTAGAAATTTAACTCAAAGTCTACATAAGGAGGATTCTATCCCTAAAATCATATATAGAGGAAAGAATATTAAAAACAAAAAAAAATAGTGAAGTTACAGAGATAGAATTACTAGAGAGATAAATCAAAGGAGTGAAGGACTAAAAAAAAAAATTAGATTAGGAGAATCAAATCAAAGATAAAGGAGGGAGGAGACCCAATATTATCTTGCAGAGTATACTAAGGGTTAGGAAATTTTGTAATTGAGTTAGGAAGAATCTCTTAAATGAGTGGTCCTAATGTGCCTATGTAAATATCGTAATAGATGTAGAAGTTGATGAAAGCCAACTTCATAGTGTGCCAAGATCACCTACATGCAAATAACTCTCGAAGAGAAACCAAAGGAAGAAGGAGCAAGAGCTTGGAAAAACTAAAGGGACTTGAGAGAAAAATATTCCAACAAAGAAAAAGATTTTTCTATATAATATTATCAATGCCAATATGTTTTGAAATACAATGAGAGAGCCCAAATATAAAGGCCTCAAGGAATCTTCTAGAAGAAGCTTGAAGATGCTAGGAGATAAGCATGACAACTAAGAATACATCCACAAAAAGTGGATTACCCTTCAAGTAGGTGAGAAGAGAAGTATGACAAGGTGTTGAGAACATGTACAGAAACTTCTATGTTGTCAACAAGTTAACATGTAAAAGGATGGTAACTCCTAGGTGACAACTAATGTCTAATGCATTTAACCTAATTAAACTTAATTGATAGCATGAATAATAAATAAACAATTATTTACTCTAACACCCCCCCTTAAGTGCAACTTAGGGGAACACACATAAGCTCACAATAGCTGAGATGAAATGTAGAATGGGTCCCAAAAATAAAGCCATGTTAGGTACCTATGAACAAGTGCATAAGAAATGCAATGTAATCTTTGTAAACCAGAGACAAAGGGGAAAACCCAGTGGGAAAAACCCCTCTCCAAAAAGAGATAGCTACAAATATAGTGAAGGACTGAAGAAGCCTCCAACTAGAGTAATGTCCCAAAAAATAGGAATAAGAAGATCATGAAGAGCATCACTAAAGCATGAAGAATCTGCAAGCTTTGTAAAAAATAAATTATTGATCTAAAGAACCTCCATGGAAAAAACAAGGCATGAACTGAGAGTGTCTATATGGTAGATGATCCATCTCACTAAAATCCATAGGTAGCAAGCCACTAAAATTTCCTAGTATATAGGATCAAGTGCTAAATAAATAGCTCACACTAACAAACCATCAAACCAAGGAAGCATTAGGAACAATAGAATAACCCCCCTTAATGCAGACAGGGTGTGGTGATAGGCAACAGAGAAAGTGGGCCTAAGGACTTTGCAAAAGGAACCAAGAATAGTGAGAGAGAGTGAGAGGTACAAACACCTATAAAGGCATGTGTCACCGAAAAATCATGTGGAAAAAAGGAAGAGGGCACAAAAGTGACAAGCAACTATCCTCCCCATGGCACTTTATAAATATAGTGCAAGTACAATTGTCTCAAAACTATGTTCATGAACCCAAAATGCAAGTGGCACTTTATCTTAGTGCATTTGCATAAAGATGCTTACAAATGATATCAACAATGATCAGATAGGTAAACAAGTTGATAAAAGATAGTAAAAACCAAAAGAAAGGATTCCATGCCATTAAAATGATCCTCGAACTTGGAACAGCCAAGATATCCACCATAGAGAAAAAATGCCAAAAGAATGATAGAAAGAGCATGGGGTAGAATCTAAAGGAAATGACAACATTTTTGAAAAGTAGACCGAACCAACTTTCCAAAAATATTAAATTTTCAAAAAATGAAGATGGGACACACAAGATATGCTTGCTATAGTCAAAAATAGAAAATCCAAATTTGATTGCAAAAATAGGTAACAAAACTGCATCAGAACTAAAAAATAACTATACCAATGTCTTTGTCTTGGAACCAGCTTTTTGATGCTTCTTTTGGATTTGAAAAATACCTCCGTATGCTGAGGTTGTGGCCAAAAAACTGTGAGTAGGTAAAAAATGACTTTGAAGGGGTGTTGGAAGGTTGATGTAGTGCTAATGTCATGTTGATGTCAACATTTTATGGGCCTAAAATTGATGACCTGTCAATTGTCATAGCAAAGAAAAGTGTCTCATGGTAAGATGCTAATGTGGTAGGCTGATGTAGGAAGGGCCACATGGCACCCATGTCACATGGCACCTACACAACTCACCAACAGTGCACTCCATTACATGTGGGTTGCAAGTGGCAGTAGGGTCGTAGGTGGGTGGTAGCCACTAGTGGTGGTGGCTGCATTGGTGGTAGAGATGGTGTGATCGTGACATAAGTGGTGGGATGGTAAAGCTAGGGGGTCATGGAGTGATAGTCGCACAGCTTCAATTTTATTTTTAAAAAGCATAATAAATGCATCATACCGTCTGTACAACCTCTTGGGAAAAATTATTTTTTCCTCTTACATCAACTATGTCCAAAATGGACAAATTTAATATGGATTCTAATTGTAACAGGCATTCTTAACTCAATTGCAGCATCTGTTTAGGCCCAACATGCTCCAAAAAATTGCTCTTCCCCCTAATTGAAGTAAAAAAATCATAAATAAAATGGGGTTTGTGTCTTCGAATCCTAGCTTCAAAAATTCTTCAACCAGGAAGCACATGGAGGCTCTAATACCATGTAGAAGTTGATGAAAGTCCACTTTATAATGTGCCAAGATCACCTACATGCAAATAACCTGTTGAAGAAAAACCAAAGGAGGAAGGAGCAAGAGCTTGGAAAAATTGAACAGACTTGAGAGAAAAATATTTCAACAAAGAAAAAGAATTTTCTATGCAATATTGTCAATGCCAATATGTTTTGAAATACAATGAGAGAGCCTAAATATAAAGGCCTCAAGGAATCTTCTTGAAGAAGCTAGAATATACTATGAGATAAGCATGACAACTAAGAATATGTCCATGAAAAGTGGATTACCCTCTAAGTAGGTGAGAGGATATGAATGACAAGGTGTTGACAACACATACACAAACTTTTGTTTTGTCAACAAGTCAACACGTAAAAGGATGCTAACTCCTAGGTGACAACTAATGTCCAATGAATTTAACCTAATTCAACTAAACAAATAGCATAAATAAGAAATAAATAATTATTTACTCTAACAATAGAGTCCTTAATTGTAAGTGTCAAATCCTCTACCAAGGTGAGACCTAACAATATTTTAAGTCTTTAATATGACATATCTCTCACTAGGTAGATCATATCTTGTGATCAAACACTATAACCTCAATAGATTAACTTTATTTTTGTAATATTGAAGAGTTGTGGTTTCATCCTGAACCCAGTTTTACCTTCATCTTGAAGTTTCTAGTTAACCAAATCAGTGTGTTATGTGTTGAACTATTATGGATGTTATAAAATTAATTTATATTTCAACATTAAAGTTTTATTGATGAATCAAATATTATTTCATAAATTTGATTTTATTCTCAAAAGTTAAAGATCCCAATTCACCCCCCCACTCCCCCCAAAATTATCCTATTTCCCATATACATATTCCAACAATTGGTATCAGAGCCCATTTCTTCTAATAGAAATCTTAACAACTTGAGAGGATAATATCATGGAGATGGAAGTGTACAAGATGGGAAAGATCATTGAGAATAAAATAATTTATGAATTCATTAACTAATAACAATTAAATTTTCATTTGAACTCCATTGTTAGCTATTCTTTATTAGTCAATTTTTTTTTCTACGAACTATTGTAATGAAGGGATAGCTTGAACTTATTCTTGTTCTAGTAAATATTTTCATCTTTTCTCTTGCACCCTCTTCTTGTTATATTTTTTACTAAATTTATATTTAAAAATGTAACAAAACTATTCTGATTTTTCTGTGGTGCTTGGATGAGCTAGTGTAGTTGAAAAATCACTTGGAAAGTAGTACATCCAGCCATGCTATCACTCTTTTGGTCAATGATAAGATATGGAGCTTTGTGATTTTGTTCACCTTGGTATTGTAGTTTTTTAACTAAAATGAGTGATTTTGTATATCCAACCATTACAGATAGAAAATGGCATAAATTAATATGTATAATGGAGTTGAAAGTACCATTTGCTACATTCTTGGGAAATTGGATCCAAATCGAGATAAATTTTTTTGGTGTAAGTAAGTATACACTATTTATAGTTACTTATTTTTACTTATGTTAATGCATTATTTTATTATTTATTTATTAGTTACCTAGGACTATGCATACTCTTGTCGGTTGTCATGTTGACAACATAGGATTTTGCATCTTTTTATGCACATGGTGTCTACAAAATTTCTACGTGAGATACACCTTGTCATTCTTATCCTCTCATCTATAATGAAAGATATGATGTGTGCTTAGTTGTCACAATGCTTATCTTATCTCCTAGCACCTTATAGAGACATTCTAGATGCATCTTGAGAGGCCTTTATATGTAGGCATTATTAGTGTGTGTGTACACAGAGTGATGTATGCGGACATGCTTTGATATATTGATCATATTCTTTTTGGTCTAAAATTTTACTTGTGTTCAAGTTCTTTGATCTTTGGTGAATTTTTCCCTAAGGAAAATTCCTACATAGTATCAAAGCTATACCAAATTCTTACATGGTATCAAAGCTCTTGGGGAATATCTCTTCACATAGCCATTTGAGACCATCTTGTTACTTCAGCACCTCGACCCAAATCTGGAGTATCACAATCATTGGGAGTGTCTAGATCCAAAGTGAATCTTGCCATTGCATCTGGTGCATCGATTTAGTGAATTTTGACTATCATTTCTCCTATGTTCCACTATAGTCAAAATTGAGGCAATATTTTTTGCAAACCAGTACCTAAAGGCCCGATTTGCAAATTTGGTATGATCATTTTAGATTTTTACATTTAATTTTTAGATCTAAATTTTTTTATCTACATCTCTACAATTTTTTTGGATAAGCATTATTTTCTGGAAAAAATTTGGCCATCAGGCTAGTAGGAGAGATTTTTTCCATGTGAAGATTGGTGCTTATGGGTACAAATCAGATATTTGCATCACATTTAGAAGGTCAAAAAACCCCCAAATCAACTTTTGTTCATCTAAATCAGACATCTGAGGTGAGATCTAGAGTTATTTCATTTTTGGAGGTGCAACGATGATTTGAGATCTCTATTCCTGAATTGTTCTGCAACTCATAAATCCCAATTTTTGCCACTTTAAATGCTTAGTATGGGCTCATCTGGACACATATTCAAGTTCCATTTTTTTTGAAAGTTCATTTTTCAAATCTATTTTCCATATCTATAATCAAATTATAGGCTTCTATGGACATAAATACTACTTTTAGAAGCAGGCCCTAAATTGGTAAGTGGCTATAGAGGGCCAAAATCATACATTGGGGGAGTGCGGGGTGGGCTGGGGGGGGGGGGGGTGGGTAGGTGGTTTGATTCTCTCTTACATTTTGGGGCATGCATGCATTTATTTATCTCATGGGGTCTTTGTCACACATGTCAATTTGGTGTTATACCAAAGTCGACAACAAGGAATTATCATAAATGGAGTGCTTTTCTACTTGATCATCTAAGAGACCATTAGGAAGTGTTTCCTTATCTCTATTCATTTCCACAACATTTTAATTGGACACATCTTTTGCAACTTCATTGCTTTCTATATAATATTATGAGTAAGGAAGATTTTGGTCCTCTTAGAATAGCAAGTTTTCCTTATGATGTTTGGATGGCTCTTTCGGAAGAATATGGAGATCCACGATTTCCTTATTTCTAGAGGACATTCTATCACCAATCACTCTAGTCATGGTACCTCCAACTCTAGATGAAATCACACCTCCTAATGCTCATGTTTCTACTAGTGATCTAGTTCCAACCATAGATGCTACAAGTTTAGTGTAGTAGGCACCCTCATGTCTTCCTACCTCAGCTTCATGGGATGACTTCATTCCAGACATTACAGATCTATTTGTGGAGTCTCACATTGAAGATGTGGGAGACATCATCAATGATATTTGTATTCTCTTTATTGAGGTGAATACTTCATCTATTGCCATAGTGATAGATTCATTTACTCTAGCATAATAGGGTACACCTAGTCTTCTAGCTCCAACATCAGTGCATAACTTCTTGGCAGAAATTGTAGGTTTATTCATGGAGTCACACATAGTAGATTTGGGAGACTTCTTTAATGACATATTGCTTCTCTTTGATGAAGCATATCCTTCTATGGTTGTCGTGAGGGCTCACTCTGACCCTCATGTCCATTGTCTAAATGATCAAGCTTACTGGGATAATGTGATTATGGATCCTTATGTACAATAGTTGTAAGAGGCTTCTTTATCATTTGAGGAGATAGTTGGTTCTTTGTGATAGGTTCTACATCCATCCTTGCTAGATCTACACTTCTTCTTTTCAGTAGTGTTGGAAGGAGTGACAATTAGTATTGACACTGGGATAGTTGAGTATATTTTAGAGACACCATTCATCATCAGGATTCTTTCTCCACATAGGGGAAGCATCTCACCTATACCTCTATCAGTTTTTCTTCCAAAGGGGAGGAACATTATTTAGTAGTAATCGATCAGCTTATACCTTGGAACAAATATCACCAACTAACTTTCTTCCTTTAAGGTGGGGACTACCTTGTCTCCTTCTTCTCTTTTATGGGGGGGACATTTTCCTCGTATACATTTTTTTCCTTCTCATTCTTCTCTCTTGTATATACTTGATGTATGTTGTAATGGGGGGTTTTGATTACTCCATCCATCCATACATCTTTCATCTCTCATTTTGGGGGAGAGTTTTTCCCATAAGATTTTCCCTCTTTCTCTACTTTATGAGAGATTGCATTTCATTGTGTACATGGATACCTAACATGACCTAGTAGGTAGGAGCCATCATGCATTTCATCCTAATTTTTCTGGACTTAAGTGCATTCCCCTAAGTTATGCTTAAGGGGGGATGTTGGTGTAAATAAGTATTCACTATTTACACTTAAGTTTACCTAGGTTATTGTATTACTTTATTATTTATTTATTAGTCACCTAGGAGTATGTGTACTCTTGTGATTTTTTATGTTGACAACACAGGAGTTCACACTTCTTTGATGCACACGAGGTCTACAACATAGGAGTTCATACTCTAATTAAGCACATGGTGACTACAACATCTATATGTGAGATACAAATTGTCATTTTTATCCTCTCATCTACAATGATGGATAAGATGTGTGTCTAGTTGTCACAATGCTTATATATCTCCTAGCACCTTCTACAGACATTCTAGATTCATCTAAAATTCAATTTTTGAATTATATTTATTTTGAAATGTGATAATTACTTCTCATATTTATAACCGATATAGATTGATGTACTCCTTATAGTTTCCAAATGATTTCTCATATTATAAGTTTACATCAAGTGGTGACTACAAGATACCACAAATTTCCACTAATTAAAGTAAGAGAGAAATCATGTTTATGTGATGACTACATTAAGGATAATCCAATGAATGTATGTGAAAATATTGCAAATAGATATGTTGCAAATTGGGATTCGAAGGACACGTTGGAATATTTAGTATATTTGAGATGGGGTAGTGAATTATATATGTGAGGTCTATATGTTCAAGTCAAACTTTTTAGAACTTGAAAAATTCACATCCATAAAATCATATCATGCATGCATCCATTAGATCATCCAATACTTGAACTTTGTAGGTTACTATCCTAGGCCCAAAAACCATTGCAAAAATGTAAACATGAAACATAATAGATTCAATAACACATTTGACATAAGGATTTATCATGGAAGCGCAATTCGGAAAAAAGCCACCACTAACATGCTACCAATTTTTACTCTTATGAAGTGAGCCCTATTAAAGGCCAACCTTGTTAAATGTTACTATACACACTATTGAATGTGACCTAGTTAGAGGATTTTGGTCACCCTATTAGGAGTGATATTTGTCATAGGACTTTAGAAATTTCCATTACAATGTCACCCAGTTAAAGGATTTACAAATGACTATTAGGTCAAACTTAATCCAAAGAATTAATCCAAACTAATACAATTGTAGGAGAGTAGTAGTAGTACTTGATATGATAACAAAATACAAATCACATCTAGATTATAGATCTATATTTAGGTCTTTATTATGCATGGCTTTCAATCTTCTTCATCTTTGATATATTGTTCACCCCTTCAATCCTAACATCCTTAAGCCTTCTTGCTTAGTGCACCATTTTCATATTCATCTCCTTAAGCCCTCATATGAAGCAATAAAACTTCAGTTCTCTAACTCTTAATTAGGCTTCAACAACCTTCAACAACCTTTGCTTCTAGCTTAGTATTCCTTTAAAAGAGATTTTAGATCTTTTTCCTCTTAATCACAATCATCGATTCTAGTGTTAGGTAAGATTCATTGAATCTAACCATCATTCTACTTCTTCCTTCTTCTAGAAACTTCCTTTACAATTGTTATTATATTTTCCTCAAAATGCTTTAACTTGAATATTCTATGCCACTATCTCTTCAAGCTTATCTTTCACACAATTCATACAAATCATGAAATCAACATTTTTGGCTCAAATTTAGTGAATCTCTTATCAAATTTTTATTATTTTCACACAACAATAACAAGCTTCTAATGCTCGACACACACTAGGTTGCACAACATCAATCAAACTTCACTTGGCACACAGTTTCTACTTACTATCACTTTGCACATACTAAATTTACTCGACATACACTTTGTTTCAACTTTTCTTGGTAGTAATTGATTTTCTTCTCGCCTTCAACTACTATCACTCATCTCCTACTCATTAATTAGTCCAGCTTAGTAGACATATTTTATTTTCCTTCTCCTTCTTGAATTAGTTAGTGTATCCATCCATTGTAGCTAAGTAGATAAAAAATATGTTATATCATCAATGTCTTATCTAGTTTTACTTCTCCTTTTATACATCATATAACTCAAACTTTCTCTAGGTACTCTTGTTGTCCTATGTTCTTCAAATCCTCTTCATCAACCATTAAAATAATAGCATTCAGACAAAAAATAAGTTTTTGTCTCACCAACAAGTAGTAGGTTTGACATCAGTGACAAAATAATTGTTTATATTCTTGTACATGCAACAATCTTCTTTTCTCAACAATATCCCTCTTTAGCATTGATGGAAAACCAATACCAACAAAAATACCAAAAATAAAATAATACTTTTTATTGAAATCTCTCTCTCTCTCTCTCTCTCTCTATCATTGTCTATCCATTTTCTGTATAGGGTACAATAAAACTCTATTATGAACAACTCTTTTATGATCTTCAACTTTTCCTTTGCATCTCTTAAGGTATGTCCCTATTTCTTATATCTCCCTCTTTAAGGTATATATATCCATTATTATTCTCAAGAACTATTTCTCCCTATTAATCTTTAGTTCTATACTATATATCTCCCTCTTTAACAAAAATGCCAAAGACTTGTCATCTTAGCATGCATATACTTTTAGATTTAGGTTCTTCTTTTATCACCTTGCATGTAACTATATTTTTCTATTTCAGCTCCATCTTTACTTTAGGAAAATCCTAAATTAAGGTCATCTACATCAAATTTGAACATATGGTATGAAACACAATTTATGCAGGACACTAGAATTTTTCATCTTTAGTAGCTTAGGGTAAGGGTATCAACCCTAGTTTACATCTTAGATACTCATGATTATCCTTAGATAAAGCCTTTGTGAATATGTCAGCTATCTATTCCTTTGTATTCACATATTCCACTCTTACTTCCTTGTCTTCAACCAACTTTCTCAAGTAATGATACTTGATATCAATGTGTTTTGTCTTTGTATGCATCACAGAGCTCTTTGACATATTTATAACACTTTTTTTGTCATAGTAGATTAGGACAGGTTCAATGATTTCCTCCTTTATTTCTTTGAGTAACTATTTAATCCACACAACATTCATACAATTCACTACAACAATCACATATTCAACTTCAACAGTAGATTATGAAATACAATTTTGTTTCTTACTAGTCTAGCTAACTATTCTCTTTCCCAATAAAAATGCCCCACCACTTGTACTCTTCATGTCATCAATATATCCATCCTAATCAACATTATTGTAGGCTCCCAATTTAAACTTTATTATTATTTTTTGTAGTATAAACCATAGTCTTTAGACACTTTCAGATATCTCATTATCCTTTTCACAACCATTAAGTGATTCTATTTAGGATTTGTAACAAACCTTTCAATAATCCCAACAGCTAATATAATATTTGGTCTATTATGTATTACATATTACAATTTAACAATCATAGACCTCAACAATCTTTGTTTTACCTCTGGAGAATCATCAGTCTTAGATAATTTGTGTCCTGTCACCATAGGTGTACTATCTTGTCTTGAATCTTACTTACCAAAAAATTTCAAGATTTTCTTAACATACATAGACTAGCTAATGGAAAGAACATATTTCATCTAATACACTTGCAAACCAACAAACAATTTAATGTCTCCAAAAATAGACAACTCAAATTATTTCTTCATTTCATCAGCACAATTCTTGCATAGTACATTTTGTGATCCAAATGTGATATTATCAACAAATATTTCAGCTAGTAAAATTCCATTACCTCCTCCAGTCTTCAAGTGTAGATTTGTTTTGTCATTAGTCTTCTCAAAACCAATCTTGACAAGATAATTATGTAATCTTTCATATCATGCTCTATGATCTTTCTTCAAACCATATCAATATTTTTGCAATATACATACCATGTTCTTGTTGTTAGGGTCAACAAATCCTTTAGGTTGCTCAATGTAAACCTCTTCTTCTAGTATATCATTCACAAAGGCTAACTTAACATCCATGTCATAAACCTTGAAACATTTGTATGCAAACTAAGCAAGAAGAGTTCTCATTTTGTTTGGTCTAGCAATAGGGGAAAATTTCTCTCCATAGTCAGTTCCCTCTTCTTGATCATAGCCTTTACAAATTAGCCTTGGCTTATTCCTTATTACTTCACCATTCTCATCCATTTTATTTATGAACACCCACTCAAGGGTCCAATAACATTATTGTTCTTTGGTCAAGGAAAAGTGACTAGGTTTGGTTCTTCTCAATCCGATAAATCTCTTCATTCATAGCTTTAATCAAATCTTCATTTTCAAATGCATTCTTAACTAATCTTGGCTCATATATACTTAGCAAGCATGTATCATTCTTCAATATATTCCTTGTCATTGGTCCATCTTATCTTCCACCAATGATTTTCTTAGCAGGGTGATGTCTTCTGACATGCTTTGATAATCTTGGTTCTACTCTTCTTTCATCAAAACTAGGCCTTTCAAGAAAATAAATCTTAGGTTCACTATCTAAATCTCTTTTAGGTAACTTGGCATTCCTTTCTTGTAAATTGTTCTTCACATCCATTGTATTTGACTTGTTAGTCGCTAATTATTGTGGATTTACAACTTGAATTATAGAATTATCAATAGCCATGCCTTCATAGTAGTATAAAATTATCTTATAATCTTCAAGTTCCTTCTTAGGTTCATCTTCATGTATATCTATATACTTATCAAATTTTACATTTGTACTTTCCACAATTTTATTAATGTTTGAACTTAAATATGTGTAAGTTTTGCTTCTTGTGGAATAACCAAGGAATATTCCTTGTTCACTTTTAGAACCAAGTTTACCTTCCATATTATCCTTAAGAATGTAGCATTTTCTTCCAAATACGTTAAAATATTTTTCATTGGGTGAATAGTCATACCATAATTCAAAAGGTGTTATGCTTGTACCTTTGTTCACTTATACCTTTTTCAAGGTATAGATAGTTATACTAATAACTTCTCTCCAATATTTCAAAGAAAATCATTCTCCATCATTAGTGTTCTCGTACAATCCACCATAGACCTATTTATCCTTTCAGCTATCCCATTTTGTGGAGGGTTTATAGTTATAGAGGTCTCTATCATGATTCCTCTATCATTACAAAAAAATTCAAATTCATTCAATGTAAACTCTCCAACTCTATTAGATCTAAAACACTTTCGACTTTTACTAGTATCATTTCCAACTGTATCCAAATACCACTTAATCATTTAAAAAGAATTATATTTTTCTTTTAAAAACATAAATGTCATCATCTTAGAATAATCATCAACAAATAACATGAAGTATTCTATTAATCTTAGATTGGTTCTGACTAGTCAGTGTCTATACACTTAAGTCATTTACTTAGTTCATGCCAAACAAGTAGTATATGTTAAGCACAACATGTATAAGATAGAACATGTCAAGTCCATAGTAAGTTTCAAGTCACTCATGTGCCAAGTCACTCAAGTGTTGAGTAGGAAATCTATGCCGAGTCATTCAGATGTCGAGTCATTGTATAGAAATCAATATCTGCCAAGCATCAAAGACTCTAGATGCTGAGTAATACATTTTGTCATAGTTGTTTGTATTGGCACAAACTACTATGTAAATCATTTTTGAGCCAAATTACTTATTACATTATGATATTTTTGTGATAAGGACGTAAATCCCTATGAAGTACGTTCATCCAATCAAGTAAAGGGGAAGGTTTAAGTGGCAAAATGGATGAATCACAGTCATTGATTTATACCTAACCCTAAGTCACCTAGGTCTTCTTAAGGAGGAAAAACCCTAAAATTTCAAGAGTATGTGGAAGGAGAAAAGAGAGAAGTTTGTATGTGAAAATAAAGTATTCATGGTGGCTAAGGAATTATAAATTGAAATTGCATTGTAGAATTAGTTAAAGAAAAATAGAGGAAGGAAATCGTAAATAGCAGAGAGAGACTTGATCAACAAAGATCAAGAATACATCAATTTAGAGGTGATCTATCCTCAAGAAATAAAGTTTGAACCACATGATGAATGCTAAGACATTTTAATAGGTGAATCAATTAGATCTCTTAATAGAGTAGTCCTAATAGTTTGTATTGAAATCCTCTAACATGGTGTTTACTTTATTGTGAGTTAGAGTCCTTTAACAAGGTACACTTCTAATGGGGTGTTGAAATCCTTTAATAGGGCACAACCTCATAGTCTTTCTAAGCCTTTAACAATGAAAACCTTTCATAGGGTATATCATGTCTCATGATCAGACATTGTAACCTTAATTGGATACGCTTTACTACTACAATAGTGAAGATTTGTGGGTGTCATCCTCACCCTAGTTTTATCTTCTCATTTGAGGGTTTCTAGGTAATCACATCTAGTATCATATATCTATGACTTACTTGTTTACATGATCTTTTAGTTTACTTATTGAATGTGTGAGATGGATGTGCGGTGAATAATTTACAAGTCAAAGTTTGAAGCACTGATTCACCCCCCAATAAGTTTAATTGGTATTAGAGCCTTTTTCTCTAAAAGAAAAGCTTCGCATTTTTGAGGAAAGATGTTGAAAATAGAAGTTTAAAAGTTGAGAAAGATCATTAAAAATTAGACAAGTGAAATAAAAATCATTCTACATGAACTGAATGAAGCAAGAGAAGATTTAAAGAAATCTTTAAAGAGAAGAAAGGAAATTTATATTGAGGATATTGACACACAATACAAAGAGATGAACACTACTAAGCTATTTTCTAATGGAGATTTCAATGAATTTGGTGCAGCAGTTGAAGATTTGGTAAAAAAGAATAGAGCCCAAGATGAAAAAATGAGAAATCTCAAGTCAGAGCAAGAAGAACAAGCCTTACTACTATGTGAGGTGATTGAATAGAAAAAGAACACAATGGAAGATAAAGTCATGATTGACGATGAAGGAAGAGTTTTGACCAACAGACTAGAAGAGAAATCATCAGAGCTAACCAGGATTGGTAACATGTAATTAAATACTCTAGGTCAAATAATGAATGCCAATTATGAATTGAATGTCAAGGACATTGAGATAAAAACATTGAAGTTGTGGAATGAGCAACTGAATAATGACCTAAAAATGGAAAAGGAAATTGCTGAAATTTTTAATAAACCTAATGAAAAAATAAAATACTTTAAGCAATTGTTGAGATCCTCTAGATCAAAAAATGATACATCTAGACTGGGATACACTAGTACTAAAGAAGGTGATTCATCCAAAAGTATTGAAGAAAGGAGTAACAAAGGTTAGAATTCCAAACCTACTTTTCATAATTGTGATAAGAAAGGACACACTACAAATGTATGTAGGAGAAATCTTTTTAACCCAAATGTTAAGAAAAAGAGAATGGGTCACTATGATAAGTGCAACAAATAAGGTCATCAAGCACACGAAAGCAAGAACAAGACCATACACACTCAAATATTTGAAGGATATTGTTATAAATATCAAAAGTATGGACATAGAGATTTTGAGTGCAAATCCAAATGCATATGGTCATCAAATAGGAAAACAAAGGTAAAGAACAATGGCAACTCTTATAAGTAGGATTATACTACAAGGTATAGTTGCCACTATTTTCAAGAGTATGGATATGTTCCTAAGAATTTTATTAGAACATACTTCAGAAGTGACTACAAAAGGTGGTTGATAAAACCACATGTTTTAACTATTTGATGATTGGTCACATTAGTTGATATTGTCCAACAAGGTCAAAGGCTCCAAGTTGTGAATTTAATAAAGGTAAAGGCAAGGCAAATATTTAAAATGTCTAAAATAAAATGAACAAGACATGGAAGAAAAAGGAGTATTATAGTACATCAAGTGGAGAAGGGATCACATCAGCCAATGGGTCAGGTGATCACACCTCATCAAACTAAGCAATCAAGAGGTATGTGGGATTGATATTCAAAAGTTATATTATACATCAATTCTAGAATGATTTAGTTCTAGAAGTTTTACATAAGCATGAATAAATATGTAAGGTGTTATTAGGAATCAATGAAAATATTTAAATTTCAAGTTATTGCCATGCATGAAAAGTTTCCTATGAGTACGAAGTGAAATTCTAGAGGATGATGAATAAATAGACTAGATAGTTGTTGCCAAGCTTGTATTGGTTGTTGAATGAATGAAAAGACTAGTGGATGCTAAGTGAGGTAGGAATTAGTTGATGCTAAGCTTATAGCTATATAAGAACTCAACATTAATTGTAGTACTTCAAAGGGGTATTTGATCATTTATTACTCAGTTAACATTATTCAAAATTGAGGTAGAGAAAGAAGAGCTTGAGGAAATCAGGGAATTCATTTGAAGTGATTGCAAGAGATTTGAATAACTATTTGACATCATTTATTAGATTTTGTAAGGTATTTATCGTGTGTTGAGATACACTATTTATAATGTCATAAAACCCTAGTTTTGTAAAATGGCATCTAGTTCTTCAAAGAAAAAAGGTGTATAAAGTAAAGAAGTTCTAAATGTTTGGTTGGTTGGAAATAATGCAAAACAACCTATTTTTAAGGTCATTCTAGACATTTCATATAAACAAGATCCCCCGAGTGCACTATCTATGATACCATCAAAATTTGTAATGATACATAATATTAGAAAGTGTTACAACTATAAGATTGGTAGCATTAGTGACAAGGAAATCAGAGAAATATATGGTAAACTATGTTAAAATGGCATGTTAAGGGAAAAATTCAATATTGTAGAAAAGAAAGGGTTAACTTGTTCCCTATATTTCCCTAACATCTTAAAAGTTGAATGTGTCCAAATTGTTCTGAGTAGGATTCATGATAGTCCACTATGGTTAGATAAGGAGCCAATCAAAATATCAAAGAGAATAATCCATATGGTAACAAGGTATCCAACCCTAGATAATCCAAAGACTATAAAAAGTGATTCCAAAGAAGTTATTGAAAATAACATAGGGGTTGTGTGGAATAAGAGGGGAATAACCATTGATACCATCACAGAGCCTCTGATAGATTTTGTAGTAAGGGTAATTGCACATAAGTTTTACCAATCGAGTAGATTGAACAATGTAACTTGTATTGTAGTGGGTGTGGGTTACAAGATTTTGAAGAAGGATCATACATATGATCTTGTCAAGCTATAGTTGTATAACAATTTATTGAAAACCTAGGAGCAATAAGGAAAATCGGGTGTGCTCAGTCCAAATATAGATTTATTTTGATATGTATCTTCTTTTATGTTTAGAACAGATTTCCTACATTTGGAAGTATAGCATGGAAGACAAATAGGTCTGTGGCAGTTCAAATCGCAGAATTCATTGAATAGATAGGTGATAATTTTGAGTCAATAATGACCAGTTACATTGAAAACTTCAAGCAATCCATGAAGAAGAGATTAGGATTCCAGTATCATTAGTGGAAAAACATTATGATGATGTTTTTTTTCTTGTTGATTCTATTTATACATATGTTCAAGTAGTAACTCCAAGAGTAAGATGGCTAAGGCCATTGGGTTATGAAACTAATATAAATGAGGCCTCTATAGAAAAAATATCGTTACTTGCAAAAGAAATAGACAAATATGCTAGATGCACATTCGAAAAAATCTAAAATTTACTAGATGATAATGATTTTTTAAAAAATGGTTACTTGTTCTAGAGGAGAGAGTCCTCTTCAATAATATATAACATTTGTAATTGTTAACATAGATTAACTAGGGAAAAGATGGTGGGAATGAAAAAACATTAAATTATCAAAATTTTAACTTTAAATAGCTATAATAGAAAAAATATACAATATTTTTAAAATTTTATTTGTGATACTTCTAGGTATACATGTCATCAACAACATTGTTCAAATTTAGATGAAAATTCATTTATTTGCAGTTATTTCAATGGTGGGAACTATAACCCCTAATTTTCTCAATTTTACCACCATCAAAAAAGGTCATTGAAAATTATAAAAAGATTCTATTTTGATTTTTTAAATTTTTTTAAAAATAAAATATAAACATTATCCTTTTATACAAATTTCATTAGTTTACACCAACTTAAAATTCAAAATAGAAATATGACTTTTACATTGTTGAAGTTTAACACTTTTTTTTATGTTAGCCTTTACTTTTGTAAAAGGGCTACACATGTTTGTAGTTTTACCCTAATTAACTTAGTTGCATACACATAAAAGAAATGGCATGAACACAAGTGACACCAAGATTTAACATAGTAACCCAATTTTTGAAAAACCACCAATCACAACTAGTTAGTATTTTTCACTCTTTTGAAGTGAACCCTGCTATGAGATAACCCTATTAAAGGTTAAAAAACACACTATTAGGTGTGACCTTATTATAGGATTTAATCACCCTATTAGGAGTGACTTTGTTAGAGGTCTTTAGAGACTTCAATCTAGAAATGCCACCTTGTTAAAGGATTTGGAAAATACTTGTAAGACTAACTCTATTAAGAGATTTAGTTCACTTCTACAATGGTTAGGGAGTAACAATGAAATCTCCTGAATACTGATGTAATTGTATTGCTCATTTCATATCTCAATTGTGGCTTGAATACTTGATCCTTCTTCATCAAATTAATCTTTGCAACCCAACACGGATATACTTCTTATCATTCCTATTCACTTCCTCCAATCATCATCTTATCCTACATGCATTGTCACACATTAAATCCTCAAACTGACCTTGTATCATATAAATTTCCAAGTCATCTTAAATATACCTTAGAATAATTAATATTCATCTCTTCAGTCAGCTAGAACGAAAAAATAAATTCATTAAACTCAATACGCCAAAACAAGAAAAGCCTTTGTTAGGTGACCCAGTTTAGTAGATACTAACACTGGAGTAATTTTCCTGTGTTAATCAAGTGGACTTAGCCAATACTACAACTATTTGAACTTCCTTTGGTAACCAAGTGAGCTTAATTAACACTGGTTCCATCCAAATTTTTCTTTGTTAACAAAGTGAACTCGATTAACACTCAACTTCTACAAACTTCTCTTAAGCACTTGAGTGAACTTGGTAGACACCATTTTCTGAACTTGGTAAACACTAGAATGCTCAACAGACATAGGAAAATATCTTCATCACTTGAGTAAGCTCAAAATACAATTATTGGTAAAGATATGACATTTTGTGTAACATTAAAGACAATATACAATTGATCAATTGTGTTTAACATAGGTTTTATGTTATAAAATTTCAAGAATCTGATAATATAGTTTAGTATTGTGTAAGAATAAAAGAAGTAGTTGATGTTGTGAGTAGAGAAAATGTTATTATTAAAGATGATATTGTGATCAGAATAGTATTGAAAACCCTACTACCTATCTTTTCTGTCAAGCTCTCTTCCATAAAAGAACTAAGGTGTGTTCCTAGAAGTGATCTAAGCCTTGAACGATTGATGGGTAGAATCACTTCTTTGTAGCTTTCAAAATTGTCAATCAAAGAGCCTAAAGAGAAGAAAAATAAAAACGTGAAATATATTTCTAGTGATAGTGATATAGGTGAAGATGATGTAGAAGAGCTTGAAGCATTGCTATCTAGAAGATTTCACAAGGGCAAAGAGAAATACAAAGATAAGTTACCTATCATATGTTTCAATTTTAATGACGTTGGCCATATTGTTTTAAGGTATCTAGAAAAAAAGAATAATAAGAAAAAGGAAATAAAAAGAGATAAAGGAGATGAGAGCAACATAGACTATGAAGATAAAGGAAATAAGACTTCCTACATTGCTAAAGAAGAATTGAATGAAGAATCAGATGATCATGATGATGAAGTTTTCTATATTTCTATGAAGGATGATTTTGATAAAGATTATGCAACTACATTACTATCGTATGTGAACAAGAGTGATAGATAGATCATTTTCACTGGTTGTTCTAATCAAATGACTAGATATAAAAATAAGTTCATCTCTCTTGTACATTATGATGGAAATAGTGTTAGATTTGGTAATGTTGCACCCTATTTGATAAATGGAAACAAATCAATAAAATTGATAAATAAGATCATGTGTGACAATTCTTACTATGTAGAAGGAATTAACTATAATATGTTAAGACTATCACAATTAAATAGTTGAGGATGTAAGGTTGAGCTTAGAAACAAAATGGCCAAGATCTATGATGTTGATGGTGAAATCATTGGTAGTGGCGATTAGACTAGAGGTAACCTATTTTATCTTGACATGAATAAAGCTACTTGTATTATTATTCATATGATGATGTGTGGTTATGGAACAAATGGTTATGTCATGTTAGTCTTGATAATTTTATTAGTATCAGTAAGATGAAGAGAGTCACAGGTTTTCCAAAGCTGAAGGAACTTGATAATGTGATTAACAAATGTCAATTACGAAAGATGATAAAGTCTAGTTTTAAGAGTAAGACTCAATCTTCTAAAGCCATTTTGGAATTATTTCATACTAATCTTTGTTGACCAATTAATCTACAAAGTTATAAAGGTGAAAAATACTATTGGAATTTACAATAGGAAAGGTAAACTTCTAGTTTGGGTGGGGGGGAGGGGAGGTGTGAATCAGTGCATCAAACTTTGACTAATAAATTATTCACCACACATTCTTCTCACACATTCAATAAGTAAACCATGTACATGTCAATCATGTAATAGGTAAGCATTCACACATATATGACACCAGATGTGATTACCCAAAAACCCTCTAATGATAAGGTAAAATTAGGGTGGGGATGACAACCACAAATCCTCACTACTCTAGTAATAACGTTTATCCAATTAAGGTTACAATGTTTGATTATGAGACATGATCTACCTTGTGAAAGGTCTTACCCTATTAAAGGATTTCAACACCCTATTAAAAGTGTACCTTGTTAAAGGACTTTAACTCGCAATAAAGTAAGCACCTTGTTAGGAGATTTTAATAAAGCCTATTAAGACTACTCTATTAAGAGATTAAACTAATTCACCTATTCGAATGTCTTAGCATTGAACCTACAGTTATCACTTTGTTGCTTGATGATAGATCACCTCTAAACTAATTTATTCTTTATCCTTACTTATCAGATGTATCTTTATTGTTTACTATTTCCTTCTTCTATTCTCCTTTAACTAATTCTACAATGCAATTTCAATTCACAATTCCTTATCCATCATGAATACTCTATTTGTGCATACAAATTTATCTCTTCACTCCTTCCACATACTCTTCAAAGTTTAGGGTTTGTCCTCCTTAAGAAAACCTAGGTGACTTAGGGTTAGTTATGAATCAATGACTATGATTCATCCATTTTTCCATTTAAACCTTCCCATTTACATGATTGGATGCATGTAGTTCAAAGTGATTCCAACAAGATTCAACCTTATCACCAAAAAATCATAATTCAATCTGTAATTCAGCTCAAAAATGGTTTGCATAGTAGTTTGTGCCAATACAAACAACTATGAAATACTATGTTACTCGACATTCGAAGTCTCTAATGCTCATCATATACTAAGTTCTATACTATGACTTTGAATTTGAATGACTTAGTATGCACTAACTCCTAAATCACTTGGCATACACTATCTGCTTGACACTTGAGTGACTCGGCACATGTGTGACTTGACACTCACTATGGACTTGACATGTTCTATCTTATAGATGTTGTACTCAACATATACTACTTGTTTAACATGAACTCAGTAAATGACTTAAGTTTATAGATACTCATTAGTCAAAACCAATCCGAGATAAAAAAAAATCTCCCCCTTTGACATGAGTGTCAAAAACATTTGGTCATGTGCTAATACTTTATTCTAACGATCATAACATATCTCTTATTCAACTTCTATACTAATGTTCAAAATATCAAAATTTTGCAACAATTTATAAATAAAAATCATATAACTCCCCCTAAGTTGTTAGATATGGTTCCGTACTTAAAATGTTACTCCTACTGATTAGATATGCCTCAACTAATACTCTTTTAGTTTCTTGTTGTGCTTCATGATCTTCCTCTTCTTTAGCTTAACTCTATTTCTCCTAAGTTTACTCTCTTTCTCCTAAGCTTATATTACTCCCCATTTTTGACACTAATATCAATGGGCTATACACTAATAGTTTTTTTTTCCAAGAACAATTTATGGACCTCAAGGATAATCTTAAGGGTGGCATCTCAATTGTCACATGCTACCTCCAAAGACTTTATTTGGATGTCCAACTTAGTAGCACGGTGAACTAGGCCATCTAATGTAGAAAGATTGGGGTCTTTCTTTATAAGAGCTTTTGCATAGCCTATCTCCCTATGTATGAGGAGTCAATGTAGTTTTAATGCTTATCAATTTGGTCCTTATGTTGGTTCCATCTATAGATAATCCTACTAACTGCCTCTGAGTTTGAAATAAAGTCCTAAAATGCTTCTCACTTTGAGCTATAGTCATGGGAAATTTTGCACCTGATGAACTTAATTGACTTTCATAGCTTAGAATGTGATTCCTTGTTTCTTGTGTGAAGAGTGTAGGATTACATAGTTTGGTGTACAGAGATAAAATGTTCTCAAGTACCTTCTTCACATTTTCTACCTTAGTTGTCAATGCACCTTGTGTAAATCCTATAAGATTGGATATTTTCTCATTCACTTTACTTTGAAATTTCTTTTCAAACCATTCTAATAATTTTGCATTAGTATCAAGGTTTCCATCACTTACTTTTTCTATTATATTTGTCAATTATTCAATAAATGGCTTTGTTGCATCCAAAGTATGTGGACTAAATGAATCTAGGAAGACATCTTTGATATCAAGAAAAGCTTGCTTATATTTATGCTCCCTTTTGAGAAGTTCTTGATGTTTTTGTTGGCCAAATTTGCTTTCTTGCCGAAATTTCCGTATTTGAATTAAAACATAGTAATTTCACATATTTGAATTCAATTAAATGGGGCACAAAAATATTTTATATTAAAAACTTATGTTATATTGCTTGATTGCACTTTTCCATCTTATGGGCCTATATGTTTTTGTCTTTAGATTGAAGATGATCTACGATGGGCACTTTCTTGCTTTCTTAAAGAGAACAACCTTTATGTAATTTGGGTGAGCACTGCACTGCCATGTGGTTGGTGGGGTCAAATTTTATTTTTTGTGGGCCACAATCTAATTGTGCCGATGTGTTTAGCAAGCTAGTGTATGATTGGTTTCTAGTTTATTGTGAGTAGTAACAAGGACTACATATTTTCACTTCTATCTATGCCATCAGATCTTCCTAGATCAATAGTCGTCACATCCTCACTTTATGAAATTACAAGAACTTTAAAAAAAAAAAAAAAGTGACTTTTTGCCATCTGGCACATGGGTCCATTCTCTCTATATGGGCTGCCGCAAAATAATAGATAAGTTGTTAGAGCACATTGGCACATGGAAGACATTTCATTGGTCAAAGTTATTGACATGGATAGTTTTTTATTTGCATGTTTTTGGGCCATCCGATCTCAGATCGATCAACAATAGGCACTTCCCTACTTCCTAAAGATGTGAGATGCTTAAACATTATGGTAATGTGCCTACTTTGCACATGGGATGTGTGACTTATTTTCATTGTGGGCCATAGGGTAGAAAGTTTGTCAGAGCATGTTAGTGGGAAAGCTTCATTTCCACCGTCAGATCAAAGATGATCGATGGTGGGCATTCTCTGCATTATGAGACTGCAAGATTTTAAACAATGCAGGAATGTGCCCTTTTGACATGTGGATTTAGTGATGTCATTGCCTTTCTTTTTTGAATAAATGTGGAATAATTCGATGGCATGTGACATGTGGATAAAGTAAAATAGTTGACTTGGCTAACAGAATAAATGCATAGGGACTGGCAGATCTTATCATTGATCTTTCATAGATCAACGAAGGGAAAATCACCCCATTGTGGAAGTTTCTGAAAGTTAAGGAAAGTGGCGATTCACCTACTTGATGCATGGACATGTGGGATTGACTATTCTAAATGGTGCTAGTTGGATCCCAAGTCATGCTGAGTAATCTGTGGGCCCAAGATATTAAAATGACAACTATAGGAATGATAAAAGTTTTCAATGATCATCAATATTTTGTAGATCAATGATCAATGCCCTCCTACATTATAGAATTGCAATAACTTTAGACATTGTGGTGAAGCACCCAAAGGACAAGTGGCCTCATGGACCTAGTTTGAAAGAAAGGCAGTCACAGTTAAGGCTAACTGTTATGAGACATCGTGGTTAAGTTGGAAGTTTGTGTGGTTAGTAGGTTTTGTGGTCAAACACATGAAGGCCTCATAAGGTGGCAGAAAAATAAAAGAATATTGATCCACATGGCACTTTCTGGATGTAGAATTTAGTTGACCCACTGAGCTTGCTGATTCATGAGCCAAGAATAGGGGGAAGACATTTTTTCTTGTATGATCTGATCTTCATGACTGTTTCTAACCACTTTCCAATGAATGCTGCACCTAGTAAGTGACAGAAAATACTCCACCACCTTTGGTTTTATCCATCTACTTGGTCAATATGACTTAAAGATGTTATTCTATCTTCTCAAGGTTCTATTTTGGTAAAATATCATATTTCATTGTATTTGAATCTACGCCAAGATCATATTTTCTCTTGATCTACATGATTTTTCTCTGTAAATCTTAAATGGTAGTTGTTGAGTTTGAAAATATCTCAGTTATGCCTGAGCTATAAAGGAAAATTTTGAAATCTTTGTAAGGGTCAACTCTCCTCTATTTTCTTTGATATTTCTCTACAAGTTCACTATAAATTCCCTTTGTCTCTAAACCTATATGAAATTATACCTTATCTCTACTACCCATTAATGTATTATATAAGACCTATTTTCCTTTCATTGGTTCATTGTGAATATCTGAAATTTTGCATAACTATATCTCTTTGACCTATGAATGATATATAAGTGAATCTTTATCTTCCTTGTGTCATTTACTTGGGTTTCTTGATCTACATGCGATTGCTAGATTAAAACAGATATGTCATGATGGTTCGAGTGTGCATATATTGGCAGAGATTGGTTTGAACACTCCATTTTGGTGCATCACCCCTTAGGTTTAAAAAGGTAGATTTTCTTGGATTCATTCCTTCTCCCTTTTTCTCTCCAAGATTAGTTAGGTGTCTCTTGATAGAAAAGTAAGCCATCTTTCTCAGGAGACTCAACCTCATAGTTCAAGTCTGATAGCTTGGAGGTTGTTTCCATGTTTTAAAAAGTTGTCCTTAGGTAAAAAATTTGGACAAGGGTGAAAATTTTTGTGACAATAGTTTTTGGCATGCCCAATGGGACAATATCGAAGAAGATTTCAAGCCTACTAGTGTCAAGAAGAGGAAATATTTGTGATTATGCTAAATATATAGTACTAGCTTAAGTATTCAAGAATTTGAGAGACTCATCCTTCAAGTACTTGGCAACTCTAAGCTTCAAATACATCTAGTTCTTATTCAAATTTGTTGTGATTCATGCCTAAAGATGAAATAAGGGCATATTCTAAAGGTAAATTTCAGAATCAAGAGCTTTCATTTTTAAATTCTAGAAGAAAGAAGAATAGATTGTCTTTATCACCAGTTAGGAGTACAGAGGAAACACATGCCCCTATAAGATCCATTTCCACTCCTCCTATTGTCAGATCTCAATCCATAATACAATCAAAACATATCAACAAACCACTTGCTTATATGGTATAGCCTAGAGCTCATGCTTTTTGTACCTTTAATGGTGAGAGTCCTCTTTTATTGGACCCGAAACACGACATACCAATAGTTGCACTTAAAAGTATACCTGAATTTACTAGTGAAACTTCTATCTATCCCTTGGAACATATTCAAGAGGTTGCAAGTGTGTACAATATCCATGGTATTACAGAAGATGATGTGGCCATTAGGCTCCTAGCTTCATCTTTAAAAGGAAAAAACCTACAATGGTAGAAGGATATATCACACGGTTCTATAAAAAATTGAGATGGATTTACATAAACACTTTTAGGAGAAAAGTGACTATTTGTCACTTTTAGAATAGCTAAGTACTACACAAAGAGCTCCTCATGAATGTATGACTGATTTCAACTATAGATTTCAAAAGAAATGGGATATAATACCCACTTTAGGGATGCCTACCCATTGTAATGCCTTCTTGTACTAGCTTAGAGATTTTAACAACCACATTGCCACTATAATTCAAACTATGGGAGGAGATACCTTACCTTATACTTATGAGATAGGAATCAAGACAAAAAATATATTGATACAAGGAGGAAAGTTAGCTCCAAAGCCTCCTATGCCTTTCTTCCCTAATGCCACAAATCACCAACCAACAATGGCTCCTATTCCCACAACTTCCACATGATAACCCCTCAAGCTTCTACATCATCTAGTGGGCTATAAAAGTTCAAGGCATTAATTCAAGATATTGGAAAAAAGTTGCAAATTCAAGAGAAGAGGTTAGAAGATAGCTTCTTTGTGATGCAGAAGGTGAGAAACAAAGTGGTAACTTTGGAAAGGTGGAAGGCTCAAGGTAATAAGGAAAACCAATTGCAACACCAAACTCAAAACAATGGTAGGCCTCCAAATTATAATTATGCGAACTATTATTTTAATTATATTGGGCAGAATAGTCATGCTTCTACTTCAAATGCAATCAAAGTAGGGCCATAGTCCCTCTAAACTATATGGCTCAGGATAAAGATTTTTATTATTCCTGCACCTACTCCTCTGCCTATTGCATGTGCTAGAATGCTAAATCTTATTTGGCTTTGAGCATTCAAGATGCTACAATAAGACAATCATACAAGGTGAACCAATCCAAACATACCTCATATATGCAAATATAGGGTGATTACTCCTTTATGAATCATTAGGTGGACAAACATTGTAATGTAAGCCACAATTCCATTGCTCACAATAGTAGGAGCAAAGAAAGATCTATTGAAGATGCTACCCCCCCTCCTCCTAATCAAGCTTCAACATCCAATGTAGTTTCTCATGTATAGGTAGCAAATGATCAACCAAATGTTCCTCTACAATAGAACTAGAGTAATTCTAGAGGAGATGTGAATAGTCCCCAAGTTGTTCCATCTCAACCTCCTACACATACAACTCCCAAGGCTTCTACCAAACTACCTAATGCCTCATTTAGTGTGGTAGAATAGATGAAGAAGAAAAATGTGAATATTTCCATGTGGGATGTTGTTGGTACTATACCCATGCAAAAGAGGCCATTGTAGTAGGAGTTGGAAAGTATTGAACCAAAGGATCAGCCACCTAACATGGAGAGTGCCACAAGCCTAGTACAACCATCAATAGATGTAGAAATAGGTAAAAAGATTATGCCTCCTCCATTTTATGTTTCTCTAATTATAGGGGATAAGCTAGTCCACCATTTCATGATTGATTTAGGGGGTAGTAGTTGAGTGATGCCTAAGTGTGTTGCTAATGCTTTAGAAATGAAATATGAACCCATTGTTAGGGATGTACTATAGTTATATGGTAGTACTATCAAGATTGTAGGCATCCTTTGAAATATGGAAATGGCCCTACATGCATGCTCAGGTTGTACTATAACTCAAGATATATCATTTGTTAAGGTTAAATCAAATTTTTCCATTTGTCTGTCAAGAGACTTCACTACCCAAATAGGTGGTTATATATCTTCTGATTGGTCATATATATATATTTTAGAACAAGCTATGGGACCAAGGTTTCAATCAAATTAGATCCTCTAGCCCTCCATCAAATTGAACCTTACACCCCTAATCTCATCAAAATGAATAGTAGAAATAGATGAGAATGACACAGTGAATGAGCCTACCACTTCTCTAGTAGAGATATCTAATTTTCTTTTAGATAAATGGGCTAATGCATATCAATTTGATCCCATATAAGAAACCCTAAGACAAGTCTCGGTACATATTATGTGTCAGAAAAGGATGCTCCTATATCTAACCTTATGAAGGCAAGAGAAAATATGAGTGGGATATGGAGTATGCATTTTGATGGATCGAGAAATAATAATGGATAAAGAGTGGGTGTGATGTTGATTTCTCTTGCACAAGTAAGGTACGACTTCTCCTTTATGATCCAATTTAGTTGTACTAATAATGTGGTCAAGTATGAGTCCTTGATCTGAGGTCTTCTACTTGCTCAAAAAAGGGGAATCTAGGAATTAAGTATACATGGAGATAGCAAGTTGGTGGTCAACCAAGTAAGAAACTAGAATATCACCAAGAATGGCTTTCTCAAGTCTTATAATCATAGAGTAAGGGATCTTCTTGAAAGTTTCAATGCATTTAATATGCAAATCTTCCCTAGAAAAGAGAATAGACATGCTAATAGACTTACACAAATAGGTGCATTTTGTGATATCTCAAAGAACCTTCAAGCTAAAAAGAAGAACAAATGAAAATGGTAGTAAGGCCTACTATCCCTGACAACAAAACCAATTGGAAAGTGTTTGAATCTGATGCACACATTGTAAGTTTCTTGCAAAATGAGGAAAAATTCTTAGAAAGGAACAAATCTAGGTTGCACAACCAGTATGGTGATCATATTATTCATCTCAGTTCCAACAAATTTCCTAAGGGTCTCATTACCATAGACAGTGTCTTCAATCTTGATGACAAAGCAAGAGGTAGAGTCATGAACTTAGCTACTGACAAAGATGATTATATACTAGTTATGGTTGCTAATTGAAAGACCTTAAACATGGGAAAGGTGTGTTCTAAAATTGAGCAAGAAAATTTCATTCATCTATGTCAAGAATTTAATAATATATTTTCTTGGACATATGATGATTAAAAAAGTTTTGACCCAAACTCATTATAGTATACTATATATCTAATTAATAATTTTAAACCAGTCAAATAGAAAAAGAGGCTAGTAAATTCTAAAATTGAGCAATTAATTAGAAAAGATCTTGTTGGGACTAAAAATTGCATGGTCAATTTTGAGTCACATATTGTGAATTTTGAAGAATCATGCCCTAAAGTGCCTTTTTATGCATATGAAGTTGATTGTTGGTTTGAGGCCTAGATGGTGTTTGAGTGGCTTAACACTTTTGATTCTACATATTCATGTGATCCACAATATTATTTTGCCATCCTAAATCATTCTGTGAATTCCCATTTTGAGCTAGTCTCAAAATTTTGCAATTCTGCCGAAGTGTCAAATAGCGACTAGAGGCCCAATTTGCATTTCAATATCTTTTACCAAAGAATTTTTCATGACTAGTGACCTTGGGAGTTTTTATTTTCCATAATAGATAACCTATGTTTCAATTTTCATGTCATTTCGAATCCGTTTGACTAGGTTTTGAACCCCTCAAAGTTGGCCACTTACTGCTCTTTGACCTAGTTGGCCCAAATGAAAAAATTCTTTTTGCACTGTGTTCTAGGGGTTAGATATTTCATATGTTCCAATTTTGAGATCATGAAAAATCCATTCGGTCAGTTTGCTAACATGATAAAAAACCTAGTTTATATTGTTTTGTTACGGCTAAGGTATCCTAATTGATCTGTACCCTTGTTCGACACATTATAACTTTGATCCTATGATTGGCAAGCCTAAATGGATTGAACCATTGTGTTGTGTCCTAGAAATCCTTGAAGTATGCTAGTTCTTAAGCCATGAAAAATCCATTTGTATATTTTCATATGTACGTACATTTGCCAAAAATTACATTTTGACACATTTCTCAGTTAAAATTTCCAAGTGCTTGTTTTTAGAAATTTGCAAAATGTGCCCTATGATTCATCATGAGCCCAAAATATGGAATTATATTCTCCACATGGCAAAGATATTATATCCTAGTTTTCAGAACCCCAAGTGATCAATAACTCAGTTTATAATGCTGAACCTGAGCCCAGTTTATGTTTTTTTTATAACACTGTTTGCCTGCAGGTTAATTGAAGTATGGATGTTCAGCAATTAAAATCAATTCACTGGAGATTCGTCATGGGCTTAAAATTTGCAGTGTGATAAAGTATGCAAGATTGAACACTCATGCCAATTCTCATGGCCTAGTTACTTGATTGAGTTAGTTTTTACGGTGCCCTGGTGGGCCTCCAAACACAAATTTCATACTAATGCAGAAATGATTTAAAATGAAATTTTAAAGTGATTGTTTTACATCCAATCATTACAATGCTTCACTATAGTCATTTCCATTATCTTAGTTCACTAAATGTATGAGACTGGACTTTTTCTAAATGATAAAGGGATCAAATAAATGTGAAGGGCTATTTGTTTTGACAATATAATGTTTTATCACAAGAAGAAAACAAATAAAATGTGCAGATGCATTGAGCAAAATAGAGGGTTTTCATGCCATAACAAAGGCATCACTAGGAAAAGAGTTATTCATCCACAGGAAAGGAATAAGGGAAGCACCAATTGAGAGTCTCACATTTTAAAGAAGGTAACTAGCAGGGAGCCCCATGTGTTGAAGCAAATCATAGAGTAGTCCACATTTTTAGTGGAATGTATAGATATGCAGGTAAAACAAAGCTCAAGGCAGCATGTAATTCACGTTTTTGCAGCAAGCAATGAATAAAAGACCATATTTTCACAAAAAAGGAAGCAAACAACCCACATGTTTCAAGTCCATGGCTTCTCCAAAGGTGCATCCACGTTTTTGAAGGGGGCAACTACATTATAAATGCCCATGTGCATAAGAAATAACCATTACCATGAAGAGTCTACAGATTTGTTGCAGAAAATGACTAATAGGTAGGGATATTTACATAAAAATGAAGCTCCATTATGGAGCTATCAGTCCCAAGGTCAGAGCTCCATGTTTAAAATAAGCAACTCATGTCAAAAGAGTTGGATAGCTCTTCATTGTGTAGAAATCAGCATCTACAGGGGAGTTGAGGAAAATGCAATGGGTATTATCCCATATTGAGCGGGAAATGAGTTTCTTATGTTTTTAAATACAAAGGCTTACACATCATAGAATGTCTAAAAGACAAGAGGCTTTTGTGAAAGCTAGCTCACGTGCATGGGCTTGTAGTCGGCCAGCTAGTAGGATGCCTATAACAAATTTTGACATAAAATACAAAATGTTCGCCAAAATAATCAAATGCATTGAAAAAGGAAAAAATCTAGCAAGTCACTAAGGCACTTGATGCAAAATCTCAGAAAATTCATCTAGCGACTTGGCGACTTGCCGAAAAATAGCAAACGACCAAAAAAGCAAAATTCGTCTAGTCGCTAGCTGGAAAATCCAAGAAATTCTGGCTAGCGACTTGGCGACTTGCCAAAAAATTTCAAATCTGGCTCAAAGGTTAAATGAGCACATGGGTCCCACCTGGATATGGAGCAACAAACTAGTGAGTGACAAGTGGCACATTTCTTGAGGTGCTGACGTGGTAACGATGCCACATGTCGCAATGTCATTATATCGCTAATGATATGGCAAATGCTGACATGTTACAATGACATAGTGACTATGACATGGCAATGATGACATGGCGACTAGTGACATGGCCATGAGATGGATGAATCTAGTAATGACACATGACACCCAGTTGGAGGTGTCTAACAATTGTGCATGGAAGGATCAAATCAGAATATGCCACGTGTCAAGGTCGGTCAACCAAGTTTGACCCAGATATAAAATGGTGGAGTATTTGAGAAATTTCAAATTTAAACATTTAATTATTTCTCCCATTTAAATAATGTTTGAAACTTTAATAAAGTTTAAACTATATAAAATGTTTTAATTTTTGCAAAATAATGTGAAAACCAATGAATGAAAGCTTGATTTTTAGAGGGACATAACTAGGGCTATTTTAATCCAAAATAGGCACTCCAATATACCATCAAAATTAGGAAGAGCTGAGTTTTCCATTTTTGGAGTCAAATTATGTACAGGTGTTCACCGGTTCACTT
The DNA here is from genome assembly GCA_028749045.1 of Cupressus sempervirens. Lineage (NCBI taxonomy): Eukaryota > Viridiplantae > Streptophyta > Pinopsida > Cupressales > Cupressaceae > Cupressus > Cupressus sempervirens. Next base: position 319,868,853 of record CM053789.1, on the reverse strand, counting down.
TGTAGGCCAGTTTGTGAAATCTAAGGTATTGGCAACAGAACAAGCAGATTTAATCTTTGAGCATCTGAATTAGTTACAAAGTAGTTTTGAAGACCGTTTGGAACCCAAATGTGAATAAAATCATCCTTAAGTGGTTTTCTTACTTTCTAGAAGTTACATTGAACTAGATTTTCACTTTTACGATGAATTCATTTTAGTATCAAGAATCAGTTACATCCTTTCATCATTACATTTTGAGATATTTTATGAGCCAAAATGAAGGGATTTGATTTTTAGTTAGAAGGAGAAGTTAGAAAGAGGTTTTTGATCTTCTTGGGAAGGATTTCTAAAGGGAAACTTGTCAATTACAAATTAAATCTGGGAATTTTTTTTCTCCATATTTATTCTTTCTTCTTCTCTGAAAAAAGTTTGTTGGTTGGTTTTCTATTTCTAGTTCTTGGAGCTCTGCTTAGATTGTGAAAGCCACACACCCAACATTTCTCTATTGTATTGAATAGCATTTTGAGTTGTTATGCAGATAGTCCTTAATAGTTAGGTGATTTCATGAGTTATTTCTGTATATCTTTCATGTATTTGGTTTCAAAGAAAACAAATAAAGCACAACAAAGGTTTTAAGTTCAGTCTGAATCTTGTCTCCTGATTATGGATTTGTTATTTCTTCTAATTTGTGATCAAAGAGCATAGATTAGGTTGAATTTCATTTAGGAATGTATGTGATTAAAATGTCTTGCTGGTGGAGCAAAGAACCATGTAATTGCTTGATATTTGTCACAGGATTTGCAGATTTCATGATAGGATGTTCTGAGTATGAGATTCATTCTGTAGCAGATGTCAGTTCACAAAGTGAAGGATAGATCAGGGATGTTGATGTAGAGATATGTCTAAGATTTCTAGAAGATGTATGGTTATAATTCATTTTAATTACCCAATAGATAAGGCATTGGTCAGAAATAGAATCATTAAGTTCTGCTACTCATACTTGTCTCTTGCTGTTATCAACATATTAAATCAATTTTCCCTTTTATGTTGAAAGCTATTCAATGTTAACCTACACTTAACTTGCTAGTTTCATGAGTTATGTTCTTAGCTATTTCATGCTTGTGATTACTGGTTAAGTATAGGAAATTTAGGGGTTTTTATCTAATTTACATTAGATTTAGTGTATTCTTTGATAACTGGTACCATATAAAGAATCTATAGGTATACCCGCCTAGGTTTTGCAGAGCCTGAAGTTCAGATGGAGTATAGCCTTATAGTTGGCCCAAGTTCTTGGTGAACTGTGTCCATTATTGGAGATATCTTCCCATAGATGCATTCTTTCCTTGCATACTTGGTTTTTTAAACACTATTAAATTAGGAGCCAATAGAGCTATCCAAGCCGATTGAGAATAATATAATTTTCCCTATCAAGAACTTATTGTGGTTAGGAAAATATTGTCCCTATTAGGAAGAAGAATGGAGAGATTAGATTATGTGTGGATTTAAGGGATTTTAACCAAGCTTCCTTTAAGCATCACCATCCCCTTCCATGGAGTAGATACTATCTAAAGTTAGTGGTTCAGAGAGGTTCTCATTTCTTGATGGATTCTTTGGTTACAATCAAGTGTTGGTAAAAGAATCCCATAAGTACAAGACTACATTCACTACCAAATGGAGCATCTATGCTTTTAATAAAATGAATTTTGGGCTAAGAAATGTAGGTGCCACATTTGAAAAGTCAATGGAGATGCCCTTCAAAAAAATGATTGAAAAGTTTGTATTAGATTACCTTGATGATATCATGGTGTATTAAAAAATTATGGCAAATCATTTTGGTCATATCAAACAAGTGTTCATAAGGTGCAATGAGTTGTGGGTATCCCTTAACCCAAGCGAGTGTGTCTTCACCACCAATCAAGAAAAATTATTAGGACACATTATATCAAAGGGTGGCTTACCTATTGATCCAAAGAGAACAAGGGTGATACTTTCTCTCACCCTTCCTACTCATAAGAAAGGTCTACAAATTTTTCTTGGTAGAATAAATTTTGCGAGGAGGTTTATCCATAATCTAGCCACCATGGTGAAACCTATTACAGCCATGCTTAAGAAGAATATAGTCTTTTCATGGACCAAGGAAGGAAAATAAAGTTTTGGACAGATCAAAGTAGCCATAGCCTTAGTTCCTACTCTCGTCAAGCCAAATTTTGAGAAGGATTTCATTCGTTATACTCTAGGTGGTGAATCAAGTATTTCTTCTACCTTGACTCAAACAAATGATAAGAATGAGGAGTAGCCCATTGGCTTCTTTGGTGAAGGGCTTAAGGAATATGACGACAAATATTGTTATATAGAGAAGAAATCCCTTGTAGTCATCAAAGCCTTGAAGAAATTTAGAGACCTTCTATCTCATTAAAAAATCAATTTGTTGGTACCCCATGCCAGTGTAAAGGATTTCCTTTTGAGAAAATATGTTAGTGAGAAGAGAGCTGGTTATATTACTAAAGTAATGGAATATGATGTTGACATCTAGATTACCAAGTTGGAAAGAGGTAAGGGATTGTGCAAGCAAACGGTCTTATCTCAACAATCAGATGGGAGGTTGCATGATATTGATAGAACAGCAAGAAATTTAGACACCTTCTATCTCATAAAAAGATCCATTTATTGGTACCCCATCCCAGTGTAAAGGATTTCCTTCTGAGAAAATATGTTAGTGAGAAGAGAGCTGGTTATATTACTAAAGTAATGGAATATGATGTTGACATATAGATTACGAAGTTGGAAAGAGGTAAGGGATTGTGCAAACATATGGTCTTATCTCAGGAGTCAGATGGGAGGTTGCATGATATTGATAGAACAAAAAGAAGCAAGATATGGTAATCCAAAGAATTAGATGAATGAAATGATGACCTTCTTGATAGGAAGTGGTTACCCTCAAGGATAGGATAGAACTAAAAGGAGATAGTATAGGCTCAAGTCAATTTCTTATGACATAATTGATGGTATCCTTTTTAGGAGTGATTTCAATGGAGCCCTATTAAGATGCATTGATATAGACCAAGCTAAAAGAATGATCAAAGAGCTTCATGATGGTCCTAATTGTGGCCACTTATGAGTAAGGGCAGCCGTAATGAAGATCATGAGGGAAAGTTACTACTGCACATCCTTGTTCCATGATTTGAATAAGTATGTAAGGAAGTGTGAAAAATGTGCCTTTTTCTCTAGTAAGAAAAAGCTTGCAGCTCTTCCTCTTCAATCTATTCAGGTAGATCAACCTTTTTCTCAATTGGGATTGGATTTCATAGGCCATATGAATCCTTCTTCTAGCTCTAGTTACAAGTGGATTTTAGCTTCTATAGATTAATTTACCTCATGGATAGAAGAAATATCATTAAGGGATGCCACAAAGCCTTCTATTATTGAATTCCTTGATGGAATTGTGACTAAGTTTGGTGCCCCTTCAACCATTATTTCAGATAATGCAAAATCTTTTGTAGGAGCTTAGATTTGTGCATTGGAAGTTAACCATAATAAATACTTGAGTATATTCTCAAACTACTATCCTCAAGGAAATGGATTGGCTAAGTCATCCAACAAAAACCTAATCAAAATTATGAAAAGGAAAATAGATGACAATCAAAGATGTTGGCATCAAATGTTGGAGATAACACTGTGGGCTGATAGAATAAGACCCAAGAGGGCCATAGGAAATTCATCTTTTATGTTGGTGTATGGCAGGTAAGAAAGGCTTCCTATATCACTTGAGTTTCCATCCCTAGAACTAGCTCATAAGTTGAAGTTAATGGAAAATGATGCCATGATAGTAAGAATAGTAGAACTGATGGAATTGGAAGAGAAAAGGAAAAATGCCATGCAAACCCTAGAAACACATCAGAAATAGGTAAAAAAGAGTTTTGATAGGAAGGATAAGGTCAGGATATTTAAATAAGGTTGTTGTAGATAGGGAAAAACTAGGGAGGAAATCCAAATTTGATGCTATGTGGAGTGTCCCATATGTTATCATAGACTACAAAGAGGCCAATGCTTTTTAGCTATCCAGGCTTGATGGTGTAGTTCTCCCAAACTCAATCAATGAGATTCACCTTAAACCTATCTTTTAGGGGAGGTTAAAGGTTTTTTTTACATATTAGAATAGTTTTCTTTCTTTTTAATAAGTGCATGAGCACATGTATTTTGTAGAGGTTGTAAAAGATTTTTGGCTCTTGGTTGTAGTTCTAGAGAGGAAATTTTGAGGTTTCCTATGTACATTTTCTATTGTTTTTAGCATTTTGTTGGGTAGATTTTTTCATTTTTATTACTGTAGCCCAATGGATGCTTTAGGCCACTAGTCTTTTTCATAGCAAGGTTGCATCCCCCTTGAATTGCTAAAATTGTTGGCCAAATTTGCCTTCCCGCAAAAATTTCCATATTTGAATTCAAACATAGTAATGTCCACATATTCAAATTCAATTAAATGGGGAAAAAAAATATTTTATATTAAAACTTTATGTTATATTGCTTGACTACACTTTTCTATCTTATGGGACCATATTTTTCCCCATTAGATAGAAGATAGTCTACAATAGGTACTTTCCCACTTCATCAAAGAGAATGAATTTACGTAATGTGAGGGAGCACCTTGCTACCATTTGGATTTGTGGGGTCATTTTTTTTTTTTGCAGGCAATGGTGTGATTGTACTGATGTGTCTAGTTAGGTGGTGTACAACTAGTTCCTAGATGGTTGCAAGTACTAATAAGGACTACACATTTTTAGTTCTATTTGTACTATCAGATCTTCCCAGATCAATGGCAGTTGCATCCTCACTTTATGAAATTATGAGAACTTTAAACAATGCAAGAAAGTGACAATTTTCCATGTGGCATGTTGGTCAATTCTCTCTTTGTGGGCCACCATAGACAAGGTGGATGAGTTGTCAGAGCACATTGACATACATAAGGCATTACATTGGTCATAGGTATTGACATGGATAGTCGGTTGCATGTTTTTGGGGTCATTCAATCTCAGATGGATCAATGATAGAGGCTTCCCTACTTCCAAAAGATATGAGATGTTTAAAAATAGTGGTAATGTGCCTGCTTGATGCATGACATGTGGAACCTATTTCCATTGTGCATTGTAGGGTAGAATGGTTGTCAAAGCACATTGGTGGGCCAATTTCATTTCCACCATCAGATCAAAGATGATAGATGACAGACATTTCCCTATATTATGGAACTACAAGATGTTTAAACAATATAGGCAAGTTCCCTATTGGCATGTGGCTTGAGTGACAGATAACATGTGACATGTGGATAAAGTACACTGGTCAACTTGGATGATAGAATTAATGTAAAGGGACCAACAAATTTTACTGTCAATCTTCCATAGATCAACAGAGTGTGCTTCACCACATTGTAGAAGTGTCTAAAAGTTAAGGAAAGTGGTAATGTGATTGCTTAACTATTGGACATGTGGGGTCAACTATTCTAAGTGGTATGTTGTCTCCTGATTTAATAGTTTTAAAAATAACCAAAAAAACCATACGAATGCACCTAAGGCTAGCAAATTCCTATGATAGATACACTTGACTACAATCTTGGGCCAACTATATGGCATAAATCCCTCTTCACTTCAAGCTCCGCAAGACCTAGGTGGGTTAACCTTGAGGTTTTGATGTATGGTATGAGTGTAATTTAAACATAAATCTAAGCCTATTTACTGTAGATGAAAACCTCTTTATCCTCTAATACTTATGCAATAACACTTATCTACAACTGCTAAATGGAAATCTACGAATCTCACAAGCTGAGTGAGGGCATCCTTTTTTTCTCTTCAACATGGAAGGGAAAAACATTTGATGAATAATGTTGAATTCAACAAAACCCCTAATTTGCAGTAGTAAGAACTAATGATCCTATAGTTGACCAGTGCCTAATCCATTGGGCAATTGTATGAATCAAATACATACATATGGGTACCTGAGCCATATTTGTATCATTATATATCTAATATATATATTCATCTTGTAAATAGACATCAATGTTCAATCCAAATCTCATTCTTACTTGATATCCTCATTAGTAAACTTGCAACCCTATTGATTTCTCTAAAGCATTTACATAATGCCTTGAGTTATAGGCAACGATGAAACAACATCTAACCTTAAGGGACTACAACTATCACCTAAGCTCTTTCTTCAAAGATCATAAAACATTGAAAATTCACTGAGAAAGGAGACAAGATCCAAAATGAAAACTCAAACACTTGTTATTCCTTGTATTGATTTCCTTGAAATAATACATTCATATGCCTAAATTTAAAACAAAGAAACACCTAATAGATATAAACCATCTATATTCATCTTCATTATTGCTATTCATACAAGAGAAATTTTTTGAAGGAAATGTGGTGTCACAGTATGGGAACACATCAAAACTAGAACCAAAACATGGTATAACAGTAGTGAGTGGTTTTTTCCCCAAAAAACTAGAACCAAAACATTGAGAAAGAAAGAGGATGATAAACGAGAAAATCATTCCTGGATTTGATTAGAAACTAACAAGTATCCCATTGGAAAACCTTCCTACCAAGTTCTAAATGCAAAAATATCTCAGATATTTTATGAGAATCATAACTAATTTGATGCCTAATCTGAACCCAAGGCAACAACAAAATTCAGTTTAAAAAAATGAACTCTAGTAGCATGAAAACTCTTTCATAATTTGTTTTAGGCTTCACAAGCTTCAATATTTGTTCCCTAACTAAATTTTATGCTCCATGATGAATTCTACCCATTCCACTGAAAATGCCCTAGAAAACACAAAACTACTTACAAAGAAAACTAGTGAAGACCTACTAAAAAAATAACTACATATTTGGAAAATTCACTTCTTCCCAATTCCAACAGTATGTTGAAGTGCCTATTTTAAATAAAACTATCCCTATTATGTCCATTTGAAATTTAGGCTCCTAGACTGAATTAGAGCATTAAAAAAAATGGAAAAATTTAAAAAATAATATAGTTTGAACTATATAAAACTTAAAAATTTATTCAAAAATTTCCATATGCCTTTGAAATTTATGATTTTCATTTTTACTTTAAATCTCTCAGCTCCCAGTGGACACATGGTGGATTCCCATTTTCTATGCAACATTTGAAACCTTTTTAAATTAATTAATTAATATATTAATTAATCTCTTTAATTCAATTATTTTCATTTCCCATAACATCGAAGGCATGCAAATTTTTCTTTATGCTTATACACTCACCATTAGCATATTAATATTTTATTAATTTGACATCATCCCATAGTAGTGGAGCCTTTGAAATCTCCCTTTATGTTCATATGCAAACTCTCCTTTACACTCATACGCTCGAACCCCGAGAGGCTTTTGAATTTGGCTTTACATTCATACAGGGGCAAGTTTCCTTTATGCTCTCATGGCTTGAGCATATCCCCAGAGCCTTCTTAAAATTATTTTATGACATTATGGGAAGCTTTCCTGTAGCACCAGAGGCATGCAAATTTCAACTTTCACTGATATGCTTGAGCATAAGATCGCAAATCTCCTAACTTCATCTTACCTCCCTTACATTTATCATCCTTGCATTGACCGTCAAAATTTTCTCTATGTCTTCCACTAGCTGTCCACAATTGAGTCTGGTCCATGATGCATGCTTGTTGCTTCAAAAGCCATGTGTCCTTGAAGACATCTTACATATTGTGCAAATTTGTATTTAAAGACATTGAGGGGCGGTCTCCTACTCAATGTGGGATATATGTTTATCTCCTTGCCCATGTATCCCTATGTATGGAGCCCCTTTCTTGGCATGATCTACCTTGTTTCCTCCACTATCACATTCATTTTCATCCTTCAGGTCTTCAATGGTCCTTTCGACAATGTCTGTAACCCCTATTTTGTTGGCTATCTCTATAGTTGTATCTACCAACTGTCTATAGTTCCTGTGATCCAAAGCTATTATCTGAACCCAAAAATTTCAAAAAAAGTCAGGAAGTATTTCTAATATAATGTAATCTACTTCAACACCCTCTATGCTAACATATTGTTTAACAACTTTTAGAACAATCTTCTTCATTTCTTCATCTAGAGACTCTATTCAATCAGATACCCTTCCACAAAGGTTTAAGAATAGAATCAACACTCTCTATACCATAAGGTGCTGAAGCCTCTACAAATGCATTGTAAAAACATATATTCACCTCGCCACATCCATAGCAGTTCTCTAGATTATAGTGGTGGAATGCAAGGAATAAGTTGTATTGGCTTTTCTCCACTTGGAATTCCATTGGATGCATGGGCTCTACTTCCCTTGGCAGCTTTCTCTTTCAATTGACTGTGGCTTTATTGTTTTAATTGCCTTCCTTCTTTCAATGTGTGGTCTTTTGGGTAGTTTTCCTTCAATGTGGGGGCTCCTCTATTTTCTTTGGCATCTTCCTATTTCAAAAATGTGGGGCTCTCTTTTCCCTATGACTTTTTCTTTAAAATTTTGCAATTATTTCATTTAAAACTAGCTCTGCTCCCTTTCATACTTCTCCTCCATTATTCCATAGTGACTGCTTCTAAAAATTTGGTGCTTTTAAGGAATCAAAATCTCAAACATGGGGAGGTTCAATAAGCTATAGTCTCATGCATTTTCCTCCTCTACACATGGATCTTCAATGGAATTAGCATGTTAATGTAATCAAAAGAAACTTGAGATAATTTTCCCTCTAGAATGGCTTTCGTATACATTTATCTTGAAATCTTTGTTTGATAACAATTTGTACTTTATAAAAAATGACATGGATTGGATACAAGAAACAAAAGGTATAGTAGCTAGATTGTTAGAACATCCACCACCCATTGAAATAGATAGATAATAGTTCTCTATAATTTTGTCTCATTTGATAAAATTTTAACCCATCATCCAAAGAAGAGTCTTTCTTATCAACATGATGTAATTCGAGATTACCATTATATCTACTTGTCTAATAAAAATATCTAGCAAGCTTCTGACTTTTAGAACTTGACTCAACAACTCAAAGGCACTTTTGCAAGACATAGATCACAAGAGGGATAAAGTGTGGAGGTGCAAGATCTTGCCTTGAACTAAAAGTAGAGATAAGGCAATGTAGTTCATCTAGATAATTCAATAAATCCTTACCAACTACAGATAAAACATCACATAGGAAATCCACCACTATGGCTGCTAAACCCCCAGAAATATCACCCATCTGATCTATGCTCTAGCATGGTATCCCATTCATCCTAAAGTTTCCTTAGGATCCTGAATGGCAATAGGTGAATCATTTCCAATTTTCTTGTATAATCAAGAGCATTATGACTTATTCAAACGCATCCAATCCTATTAGTCTGATGAATTGAGTCGGGCCCCAAAGTGGGTCTAGGTAAATTAATTTTCATTTCCAAACAATTGAACTGCAAAAATGACTCATTCACCATCTTCAAACTAACTCAATCAAAATTGAGCATTGAATTATCCTTAAAAACTCTTTTTTACCCTTTACTACCAACTGTCATTTTGATTCCAGAAGGTCCTTTGACTAGTATTAAAAACTTACCAAAACACCAGATTAGGCTCTGAAAACTGGAATATTGATTCCCTATTCCACACACATGTACCCTATCAAATCTCATTCCATTAAGAATTTGAGTTCAAAAGACATTCACTATCAAAGTTTCCCTCTCAGAATTACCTGCAAGTAAACATATTAGAAAACCATAAAATGCTTTTGGATTCAACTTCAAAAATTGGGTAAACTGACACTTGGGGGAACAAAAACTAGGACACTAGTTCACTATCATGAGGAGAATATGAATCTAAGATTTGGGATCATGAAAAATAACTAGACAAAAATAGTGAGCAGTGAAAGTGGGCTACTCAGAATTTGATGACTGGAAACAATGTAAAAAAGGTGATTTTTGCAAAATAAATGGACCTATGAAAGTGTGTAGACGGATACGTCAAAACTTGAGAATTGTCACACTTAAAGTATTTTTAGAGTATAATGCAATGGTAGAATCCTTTTTATCTCACCTATCACAAATTTCAAGATATGACATCATGAAGAAGGGTACTGACAAATCTATAACTTTTGACACTAGTAAAAAATATAAATTGCATTTGGAATCGTGTTTCAAAACTGATCAAATGGATTTGTCATAAGCTCAAATTTGAAACATACCAATTATTTGACCTCTAAAATGCAACACAAAAGTAATTTTCACATTTTTGTCAACTAGGTAAAAGTTATGGCAATTTAAATAGGGCTTCCCAGAATTTAGAACAAATCATATCAGCATGACATCAATAAATGACTAACTTTGAGGGATTCAAAACCTAGTGAAATGGATTTGAAACAACTCAAAATTTGAAACATAGGGTCTCTAGTATAGACACTAAATAGTCCCAAATCAGTGAGTCATGAAACATAATAGGTACAATATATTCAATTGTAAACATAGCCTCCTATCGCTATTTCACAATTAGGTGAAAATGCAGATCTAAAAATTGCTCAAAATGGGACTCCACAAAATGGCTCAGAACAATAATTTAACTTCATGAAACACATAGATTTATTGAATGTAAGGTGTTAGAAATATTAAACACCCCTTATGCTTCAAATGACTAGATGGGTACAAATGTATTTAAAAGCATTTATAGGGCTTAATTTTTAAATGGTACTCAAACTCAGGGCTACAATTTTGAGCACCAACATGGTACAAGTTGGATGCCAGGTCATGCAAACTAGTGATCAGCACTCTCCTACATTATAGAATTTTAATAACTTTAGACATTTCCGGGAAGTTCCCAAAGGACACATGTCATCGCAAACCTAATTTGAAAGAAAGGCAATCAAGTTAAGGCTAATTATTACGTGACATTGCATTTAAGTTGGAAATTTGTGTATGGTTAGTTGATTTTGTGGTCAAACATGTGAAGAACTCACAAGGTGGTAGAAAAATAAAATAATATTGGTCCATGTGGTACTTTCTACTTGTAGAACTCAGTTGACCCATTGACCTTGTTTATTCATGAGTCAAAAATAGGGGAAGAGATGTTTTCTTGCACGATCTAATCTTTATGATCATTTCCAACAAGTTTCTAATGAATGTCAAACCCAATAAAAAATGGAAAACACTCCACCTCCTTTGGTTTTATCCATCTACTTGATCAAAGGAACATAATGGCTCAATTTTGTCTTCTCAAGGCTCTATTTTGAAAAAAAGTAGATTTCACTGTATTTGAATGTATACCAAGATCATATTTTCTCCAGGTCTGCATGATTGTTCTCTAAAAATCTTAAATAGTAGTGGTTGAGTTTGAAAATATCTTTGTTATACCTAAGATATAAAGGAATATCTTCTAATCTTTGTAAGGGTCGACTCTTCTCTATTTTCTTTGATATTGCTTTGCAAGTTCACTATAAATTCTCTTTGCCTCTTAACCTATATGAAATTATGCCTTATGACTTCTAGCCATTGATGTATTAGGCAAGACTTATTTTCCTCTCATTGGTTTATTATGGATATCTACAATTTTTCATGACTATATCTCTTTGACCTATGAATGATATATAACTAAATTTTATCTTCTTTGTGTCATTTACTTGGGTTTCCTAATCAGTATGTGATTGCTAGATTAAAACAACTCTAGATGTGTATATCATTTGGTTTTATGATTGTTCAAGTGTGCATGTATTGGTGAAGATTGGTTTGAACACTCTATTTTGGTGCATCACCCCTTATGTTAGAATAGGTAGATTTTCTTACATGCATTCCTTCTTCCTTTTCCACTCCAAGAGTAGTTAAGTGCTTCATGATTCAAAAGGAGGCCAACCTTCTCTAGAGACTCGACCTTATAGTTCAAGAACAACAGCTTGGAGGTTGTTTCCATGTTTCACAAGGTTATCCTTAGGTAAAGACTTTGGAAATGGGTGTAAACTTTTGTGACAATAGTTTCTTTCAAGATGGAGCTTCTTGAATTATACCCATTTGCTTAATTGTCATTGTGGCATAATCAAATGTTGCCAAAAAAATTTATTCATCCAGGCTTACATCCCTATATTTTATTACCTCTTCTTCCTTTATTGAACTTGAACATTACACTAAGAATTGCAAACATGTTTCATTTGTGCTTGGCATTTGAAGAGTGTGACTAGAAGGAGTGCTAGATTCTTGTAAAGTTCCCAATGCTTGAATTGTTGCTATCTCCTTCAACTTTGGTGTCAACTCAGTCTCTTCAGGCTTGTCCATTTTTGACACATTACCTTGAACTATACCTTGAATTTGTGCTCAAGTTGTAGATGAATCTATCTAACCTATTTGAGAATTTTTTCTCAAGTTGTAGATGAAACTATCTAACTTGTTTGACTCTATCCTTTAGTTGTGGCTTTAGTTTCTAATTTATCTTCTCCAATTGTGTCAACCTTTTGTACTGTAAGTTCTGATACTTATTTGAAGATTTTTCATTAGTCACTTGAGGCATAATTGGTAGGTGGTTCTTGTGTTTTTACCTTCTCCCTTGTAATGTTACTCACAGATTTTTGAATTTCATCTACACTCACCAATACAGGGTCGTTACACAATTTAGCCTGTAGTGTAGATTGATCAACTATCTTTTTCAAGTCTTTCTCTATTAAGGGTTTAATGTCCTAAGTAGTGAGATTAGAAACATCCTTATCTATAATATTTTTAGTACATACACTTATTATTTGTGGAGAACTACCATTTGACATTTGTGTATATTATACACTCTATTCTTGTTGCTGCTCTACCTCATCTATTGTTTGATAATCTATGTGCATAGCAATATCTCCCTCAATTGTACCTTCTTCATTTTCATCAGTATCTTCACCATATTAAACGTCAATAGGCTCCTGCTCACCTCCTTTGGCTGTAGCTAGCCCATATGTAATTTTTCACATTTCCTTGGTCCCCATTTTTACATCTTCGATGTTGTTCTGTAGTATGATAAATGCTCTATATTTATCAACCAATATGATAGCATCTTTGTTTATGGCTTTAGCTATCTATTCCTTACTAATTTTAGGCATAACTTCAGCAAGGGACATCTACCAAATTTCCTTTTTCAATTTCAAACAATAATGCCATTTTTGCTCAACTCTTTCATATAGACTTTTAGGCATAGAGTTGGCAATCTCTAGAGGAGTTGTCTTAAAAATTTCCATCGTGGCATATATTGCCTCCTTCAATTGATTCTTTTCAAATTTTCCAAGTTTTTCAAAATAAATGTGAGAAAATCTTGATAAATCTGCATTATTTCTAATATTCTCACATAGATTGTCTAGATCTAAAGATGGATTATGACTCACCACTTGGAATTGGTCATTGTCATTAGATTTAGTTCTTTCCTTATCATATTCAACCCGAGCAATGTATTTTCTCCTTGGTCTTTTCTTTGTTCCTCCTTCCTACTTTGTAGTTTTGGCTTTCTCTTTAGCCTTTTGTGCAGTGACATGTGGACTAGCCCTTTTGGTAGGTGTTGTAGGTTTGGGTTAGCTTGATTTTGCAACCTTCTTTGGTTTGGTCATTGTTTGTGCCTTAGTCTTTATCTTCTTCTCATCAGTAGGAATAGGTGATTCCTCGACTTCTTCTTGCTTGGCACCTTCTGCGGTTTATGTTTGTTCATCTTGATGATCTTTAGCCTTTTTCCTATGTCAATGCAACTGGTGTTGAATCTGAGTGTCTATATATTTGATTTATTTACTATGATTTCTAATGTAAGTATTTCATTTGTTATTTTAAATATATTTATAAAAATAAATGAAGATAAAAAATATACAAAATAAATATGCATTTAATTTTTATAATCATTTATAGTTTTTAATTAAGAGATATATTTTAAAATATCAATCAATTTTTAATATTTAATTTAATTTTTATTATAATAAGTCCACTTGTATCATTTTATTTTTTATTAATTCAATAAAATAGGTTTAAAATGTATTTTTTTATTTTTTATAAAATAGATTATTTTACTTTAAAGTAAAGTTTTACTTTTAAATTGTTAAATTTAATTTAATAAAGTTTTCAAAACAAAATAGCTTTTCTATTTGAAATGTAATTTTTTTTTTTTAATTGTTATATTTAATTCAATAGAATATGTTCTTATTTATTTTGAAGGTAAAGTTTTATTTTTAAATTGTTATATTTAATTAAATAAAATATGGTTTTTATTTATTTTAAAGGTAAAGTGTTATTTTTAAACTGTTATATTTTATTCAATAAAGTTTAAAGAATTAAATAGGTTTTCTATTTGAAATGCAATGTTTTAATTTTTAAAGGTAAAGATTTATTTTTAAATTGTTATATTTAATTCAGTAAAATAGCTTTTTTATTTTAAAGGTAAAGTTTCATTTTTTTAATTGTTATATTTAATTCTTATTTGCATTTGTAATAGTAAAAAAGTAAAGTTTTAAATGAAACTTTATTTTAGAAATATTTAGAAATTAGATTTTTAAAGTTATGTGTGTGTTGAAATTAATTAATTAAATTTATTGTTTATATAAAATTTGAGAACATGTGCTTTGCTAGGGTTTGTACAACTTCTGTCTATCATTTCACATTTATTGTAGGATTTTTTTTAGATTTAATGGCTTTAGCCCTCTCTGACCCAACAATTACTGCTAGTGTTGGAGTTACTACTGCATGTGAACATGGCTCGGCCAAACAAGCGCCCATGTAAATTTTTGCCCAAGGTGTTTCATACAATAATTCCTCCCTTGACCTAGTTCTAAACATTTCTTCTTTTAAAGCTGCTTGTCAATGGCTCGAAACCCAAACCCTTATTGTGTATTTTGTGAGTCACATTCCATCTAAAAGCATGCTACATGAAAAGGTGTCCCAAGCTTGGGCCCCTCAGGGGATTTGCCTTGAAGGGATTCAAAATCTCACTAATTGCTTTTTTTTGTTCCATTTTGGTAACCCCTGCTAGACTAAGAGCATTTTACGTCATGGGCCATGAATAGTTTTCTCATCTCTGCTTGTTTTCTAGAGATGGTTTTGAGACTTTTGTGTCTCAGATGACTGTAAACTTAGGGTTCTAGTTTGGGTAGAGTTCCCTAGGTTACCCTTCCCTTGCTAATCTTTTCTCCTAGACATTGCCCAAACTATGGGCAAAGAGATTTCCATGGAACTAGACAAATTTTTTAATGCTCACCCTTAGTGGTGTGTTTGTGTGGAGGTTGACCTTTCTAGTGACCTTAAAGAATCTATGGAAATTAAGATTGGTGCTACCACCTTTACCCAAAATGTGCTTTACCTAAATCTCCTAAATACTTGTTATCACTATCAATCTCTGAGCCATAAGATTAAGGATTGCCCTCTTGTTGAGTGCAATTTCTCTTTAGTGAAAGATCCTAAACTAGCTCTTGAAGTTTCAAAAGATGAGTGGATAATGGTTGTCAAGAAGGGCAAGGGTGCTACTAAGCCAAACCTTGCTTCTCAAGAACACAGTCATCCCAGCTCCAGTGCGGTGCCTCCTATGCCCAAGGCACTTGGGGTTTCCTTTGTGATTCTACCACTTATTTCAAAACTTGCATCATAGGGAATAAAGAAACTGAACATCCAAGCTACTTGGATTTAGGTACCCCAAGAAACTTCAATGATTTCCACTTTGTCTCTACATTTTTCTTGCAGCCCTAAAGGATGAAATGTTGTTGCTATCATTGTGGATAAACATAGGGCCATCAATTTGGGTGACCCCTTGGTTGATTCTTTCATTTTATTTCATAATAGCTTTGCCTTACTTGAGGACGACGAGAATATGCAAGTTGTTTTATCATGAATTTTCTCTCTTGAAATGTGAGGGCACTGGCAGATCTCCCTATAAAATATTATCTTTGTGATACTTGACATTAGCTTGGCAATCTGAGTGTTCTAGGTTTTCAAGAAATTAAACTTTCTAGGTTTCTTCTCAACTTAGCTTGCCCTGTGATATGTCTAGATAGTGCTAGCCTTACTTCTTAGCATGAAGCTAGCTAAAGTGGTGTAGTCACTCTCTTCTCCCCTTGATTTTTTCCTTTTGTCATTTCCCATGTTTCTGACCCCATGCAAAGAGTTGTTTGGATCTTGTTGTCTTTTTAAAATCATTCTTTTGGCATTATTAATATCTATGATCCTAATGATGCAGTTGACCAGTTACATATATGGAGGTGGTTGGCTGATTTGTTGTCCCTCGCACCTAGATATTCTGTGGCAATTTTAATATGATTGAGTTGGCTATTGATAAAGTGGGCCTTTTGCCTTTCCAATGGAAAACTAGGGAGAGTGAAACCTAGTTTTACATGTGAAATAAATTGGGTCCTTTTGATCCAAATGGTTATCATCCTCGGCCTGCTAGCATCTGGTACACATGGTCCATCTTTTGAGAGGGAGTTGATAGAGTTCTTAAAAGGTTAGATTGTGTTATGATTTATTCTAAATTTTTTCTTCCTTTTCTCACACGAGTCTATTACCTATCAATCGTCTCACTGACATGACTCTTTTGGACCATTTTCTCATTCACATTTCCATTACCTAGCATTCTACTCCTCCTCATAATTGTGAAACTCAGTTTTACCTTAATATTTCTGTGCTGTCAAATCTACCCACCGACACTCATATTTTGCAAACTTGGAACCTTGAACCTAGGCCCCACCCTTCTATTGGGTGGATTCAATGGTGGAATGATGCCATGTCTAGTATTGTGCAATTCCTTCACATTTATGGGAGATAGCTTGCTTCTTACCATAAGCAATCTTACGAATTGTTATCAAGAATCTCTATATGGCAATATAACGTCTTTCCATGAACCCATTTGATACAAATCTCCAGGTTTGGCTTGCCAACCTTTGTCACCAAAAGAAAGTTGTAGAAAATTTTTCTCTGTAGGGAGATCAATTCAAACCCTACCTTCATTGGTTGGCTATTGGTGATCAAGCTTCCAAGGAATTCTTCAATGTGTTGTGGGCCTACCACTCTGTGGTGGTAATCAAATGCATTCACGATGGTCAACACACCTCGTGAAAGCTTCCTAACATTCTCAAAGCTTTTTTGCACCATTATGAGAAGGTCTTCATAGTGAAGGGTCCTTTGGTTTCTAGCTACCAAGCCTTGTAGTGTTGTTTCGCTATCATTCCTAAAAGATTTCTCCAAATCAATATGCATTCTGTGAGAAGAAACACACTTTAAATGATCTCAAAGAAGTTTTCTTCTCCACGGCAAATGATAAGGCTCCTAGTTGTGATGGCTTCCCTTGTGAATTTTATAAAAGTAGAAAGAAGGCAATGTTGTTCATCTAGATACTTGAATAAATCCTTGCGAACTACAAATACAACATCACATAAGAAATCCACAACTATGGTAGCTAAACCCCCAAACATATCACCCATCTCATCTATGCTCTAGCATGGTATCCCATTCATCCTAAAGTTTCCTTAGGATCCTGAATGGAAATATGTGAATCATTTCCAATTTTTGTGTATAATCAAGAGTGTTATGACTTATTTAAACACATCCAATCGTATCAGTTTGATGAATTTAGTCGGGCTCCAAAGTGGGTCCAGCTAAAAAAGTTTTCATTTCCAAACAATTGAACTACAAAAATGACTCATTCACCATCTTCAAACTGACTAAATCAGAATTGAGTATTGAGTTATCCTTGAAAAATAATTTTTACCCTTTACTGCCAACTGTCATTTTGATGCCAGAAGGTTCTTTGACTGGCCTTAAAAACTGACCAAAACACTTGATTCGGCTCTAAAATTGACATACTGATTCTCTTTCATGCACACTTGTACCTCATTGAATGTTCTCCCATGATGAATTTGAGGTCACAAGATATTCATTGTCAAAGTTGCCCTCTCAAAATTACTTGCAAGTTAACATGTTAGAAAACCATAAAACGCTTTTAGATTCGGCTTCAAAAACTTGGTAAACTGAAACTTAGGGGCACAAAAACTAGGACACTAGTTCACTGTCATGAGTAGAATATGAATCTAGGATTTGGGCTAATGAAAAAATAATTAGGCAAAAATGGAGAGTTGTTAAAGTGGGCTACCCAGAATTTGGTAACTAGAAACAATGTTAAAAAGGTGATTTTTCAAATGAAATGGACCTAGGAAAGTGTGCAGATGGATTCGTCAAAACTTGAAAATTGGCATACTTGAAGTACTTTTAGAGTAAAATGTAGTGGTAAAATCCATTTAATCTCACCTATCACAGATTTCAAGATATGACATCACAAACAGGGGTACTAACAAATTTGCACCTTTTGACACAAGTAAAAATGAGAAATTGCATTAAGAATTACATTGGAAAACTGATCAAGCAGATTTGGCACAAGCTCAAATTAGAAATGTAGCAAGTATCTAAGCTATAAAATGTAACACAAATGGAATTTTCACATTTTGGTCACTAGGTCAAAGTTATGGAAAGTCAAATAGGGTTCCTAGAATTCAAAATAATTCATCAGCATGATGTCAATAAATGACCAACTTCGAGGGATTCAGAACCTAGTCAAACAGATTCAAAATGACTCAAAATCGAAAACATAGGCTCTCTGATATGGACACTAAATACTATAGAAGAAGAAAGCAATCAAAAATTATTGGGTGCAAGATATTCAATTGCGAACATAGCCTCCTATCACTATTTGACACTTAGGTGAAAATGCAGAACTGACAATTGCTCAAAATGCGAGTTCATGAAATGACTTGGAACAATAATTTAACTTTATGAAACAGATGTACTAAATGCAAGGTGTTAGAAACATTAAATACCCCTTATATTTCAAATGAGCAGTTGTGTACACATGCATTTATAAGCATTTACAAGCTTGATTTATAAATGGTACTCAAAATCGGGGCTATAATTTTGACCATCAGCATGGTACAAGTTGGATGCTAGGTCATCCTAACTAAAAATTAGCACTTTCCCTTATTACAAGTTTTGTAATAAATTTAGACATTGCAGGGAAGTTCCCAAAGGATACATGTCATTGTAGACCTAATTTGAAAGAAAGGCAATCAGAGTTAAGGCTAAGCATTACATGACACCACATTTAAGTTGGAAGTTAGCATGGTTAGTTGGTTTTGTGGTCAAACGTGTGAAGAACTCACAAGGTGGTAGAAAAATAAAAGAATATTGGTCCATGTGGTACTTTCTAGTTGTAGAACTCGGTTGACCCATTGGCCTTGCTGATTCATTAGCCAAAAAATAGGGGAAGAGATGTTTTCTTGCACGATCTAATCTTTATGATCATTTCCAAGCACTTTCTAATGAATGCCACACCTAGTGAACAATGGAAAACACTCCACCACCTTTGGTTTTATCCATCTACTTGATTAGAGGAATGTAATGACACCATTCTATCTTCTCAAGCCTGTATTTTGGAAAAATATAAGATTTCACTGTATTTGAATGTGTGCCAAGATTAGATTTTCTCCAAATCTACATGATTGTTCTCTAAAATTATTAAATAGTAGTAGTTGAGTTTGAAAATATCTCTATTATGCCTAAGGTATAATGAAATATTTTTAAATCTTTATAAGGGTCAACTCTTCTCTATTTTCTCTGATATTGCTTTGCAAGTTCACTATAAATTCTCTCTGCCTCTTAACCTATATGAAATTTTTCCTTATCTCTTCTAGCCATTGATGTATTAGGTAATACCTATTTTCCTCTCATTGGTTTGTTATGGATATCCACAATTTTTCATGACTATATCTCTTTAACCTATGAATGATATATAACTGAATCTTTATCTTCTTTGTGTCATTTACTTGGGTTTCTTGATCTACATGTGATAAAAGAAGTCTCAGTGAGTATACCCTTTGGTGTTATGATTGTTCAACTATGCATGTATGGGAAAAGATTGGTTTGAACACTCTATTTTGGTGCATCACCCCTTAGGTTAGAATAGGTAGATTTTCTTACATGCATTCCTTCTCCCATTTCCACTCCAAGAGTAGTTAAGTGCATCATGATAGAAAAGGAAGCCAACCTTCTCTAGAGACTTGACCTAATAGTTCAAGTACCATAGCTTGAAGGTTGTTTCCATGGTTCACAAGGTTATCCTTAGGGAAAGATTTGGACATGGATGTAAACTTTTGTGACAATAGTTTCTTTCAAGCAAGTCCTTCTTGAAGTATACCTATTTGCTTAATTCTCATTGTGGCATAATAAAATGTTGGCAAAAAAACTTCTTCATCTAGGCTTAAATCTCCATTTATTATTACCACTTCTTCCTTTATTGAACTTGGACTCTACAATGAGAATTGCAAAGGTGTTGCATTTTTGCATAGCCTCTGAAGAGTGTGACTAGAAGCAATGCTAGATTTTAGTAAAGTTATCAATGCTTGAATTGTTGCTATCTCCTCCAAATTTGGTATCAACTCAGTCTCTTCAGGCTTATCCATTTCTACCACATTACCTTTAATTTATGGGTATGTGTAGGATCATGGTGTGCCAAAAAGTGGTGATCTGAAAAAATGTAGTTCTGAAATGCCTCAAAGAATTTCAAAATCTATTCCCACTATTTTCCCACTCATCTTGATACTAAATGAAAACAATTAATACCTTTATAATTCCTACTATATCTTTCAATACCAACCTTATATGGTCATCTTTAAAACATCCTAAAAATGTGTTTTTGGCATGTTCTTATGTGTTTTTTACTTCAAGCATGTACCTGATGACTTTTTTTAAACCAAAATTTGATGTAATGAAAAGGGTTTCTTAAGAATGTTCTTAGTTTTTCATAAATGTAAGTTTTGTCAAATTATGAGTTCAGTAAGTAATTATTACTTATTTTCTAATGGAGTTAGCTACAAAGTGCTGATTAACATACTGGTTGAAAAATAGCTATAACTTTCAAATCGTATAAGATTTGTGAAATCCAAAAGATGAGTCACATTCTATGCTTTGACTAGTATAAGAAAAATAAATAAATAAACTTAATTTTGATTTTTTTTGAACTAGTTAAGGTGGTCAGACATGAGAGTTTTTTAATTTTGAAAATAGTATAGTAGAAAATTCATAATTAATTAGTTATTTGGAATAAAAATTGCCAAAAATATGCATCACATCTAGGCATGAGTCTACTTTTTATATCTAAAATTATATTTAAAAATATTATCATTTGATTATGATTAAGGTGGTCAGACATACACCTACTTTTTATTTTTTCCCTAAATTTTTTGTAGTACTGCATTAAAATCCAAAATTTTGACCAATCAAATAATTTTTTCTCCAAATAAGGCCTTGTAGTTTAGAAACTAGATTCAATTTCTTACAGATTATTTTCTTACAACTTTTTGATATAAAGTCTAGAACCACTTTAAAATTATGTGTCAAGGTGACATAACCCTGATTTGCTGGTTTTTCACTGCCACTTAAGGCCATAGTTTGGTACACCATGATCCTGCACACACCCTTATGCTCAAGGTGTAGATGAATCTATCTAACCCATTCGACTCTGTGCTTTAGTTGTGGCTTGAGTTTTTACTTTATCTTCTCCAATTGTGTCAACATTTTCTGGTGTAAGTTCTAATACTTATCTGAAGATTTTACATTAGAGACTTGAGTCTTAATTCATAGCTAGTTCTTTTGTTTACACACCTTGTAATGTTAGTCACTGATTTCTAAATTTCATCTAAACTCACCAATACAGGGTTGTTATACAATTTATCCCATAGTGTAGATTGATCAAGTATCCTTTTCACGTCTTCCTCTATTAAGGGGTTGATTTTCTAAGTAGTGAGATCAGAAACATCCTTTTCTATAATAGTTTTAATACTTACACTTATTATTTGTCGAGAACAACCATTTGGCATTTTTGTATCTTATACACTTTGTTCTTGTTGTTTCTCTACCTCATCTATTGTTTCATCATCTATATGCATAGGAGTATCTCCCTTAGTTGTGCCTTCTTCATTTTCATCATTTTAAGCCTCAATAGGCTCTTTCTCACCTTCATTGATTGTAGCTAGCCCATATATAATTTTCCACATTTGCTTGGTCTTGGTTTTGACATCTTCAATGTTGTTCTACAGTATGATAAATACTTTATATTTATCAACAAATCTGATAGCATATTTCTTTATGGCTTTAGCTATCTGTTCCTTACTAAGTTTGGGCATAAGTTGAGATAAGGACATCTCCCTAAGTCCCCTTTCTAATTTCAAAAAATAATGGCATATTTTTTCAACTCTTTTATATAAACTTTTAGGCATAGAGTTGGCAATCTCTAGAGGAGTTGTCTTAAAATTTTCCTTTATGGCATATATTGCCTCCTAAACTTGATTCTTTTCAAATTTTTGAAGTTTTTCAAAATAAATGTGAATAACTCTTCATAAATTTGTATTGTTTCTAATATTCTCACATAGGTTGTCTAGATCTAAAGATAGATTATGACTCACCACTTGGAATTGGTTGTTGTCATTAGATTTAGTTCTTGACTCATCATATTCAACCTAAGCAATGTATTTTCTCCTTGGTCTTTTCTGTTTTCATCCTTCTTGCTTTGTAGGTTTTTCTTTCTCTTTAGCCTTTTGTGTAGTGACATGTGCACTAGCCCTTGTGGTAGGTGTTGTAGGTTTGGGTTGGCTTGATTTTGCAACCTTCTTGGGTTTGGTCATTGTTTGTGCCTTAGTCTTTATCTTCTTCTTATCAGTAGGAATAGGTAATTCCTCAACTTCTTCTCACTTGGCTCCTTCTATAGTTTATGTTTCCTCATCTTGCTGATCTACAACCTTTTTCTTGTATCAATGCAAGTCGTGGATCTAAGTGTCTATATATTTGATTTATTTACTATAATTTCTAATGTAAGTATTTCATTTGTTAATTTAAATATTTTTGATAAAAATAAATGAATATAAAAAATATACAAAATAAATATACATTTAATTATTTTAATCATTTATAGTTTTTTAATATGAGATATATTTTAAAATATCAATTAATTTTTTATATTTAATTTAATTTTTATTATAACAATGCCACTTGTATCATTTTATTTTTTATTAATTCAATAAATTAGGGTTCGAAATGTATTGTTTTATTTTTTTATTGATTCTATAAAATAGATTCTTTTATTTTAAAGTAAAGTTTTACTTTTAAATTGTTAGCTTTAATTTAATAAAGTTTAAAAAACAAAATAGGTTTTCTATTTGAAATTTAATTTTTTACTTTTTTAATTATTATATTTAATTCAATAGAATATGTTTTTATTTATTTTGAAAGTAAAGTTTTATTTTTAAATTGTTATATTTAATTGAATATAGTTTAACCAATAAAATAGGTTTTCTATTTGAAATGGAATGTTTTATTTTTTAATTGTTATATTTAGTTCAATAAAGTTTAAATAATAAAATATGTTTTCTATTTGAAATGTAATGTTTTAATTTTTAAAGCTAAAGTTTTATTTTTAAATTGGTATATTTAGTTTAGTAAAATAGGTTTTTTATTTTGAAGGTAAAGTGTTTTTTTTTTTAATTACTATACTTAAATCTTATTTGCATTTGTAATAGTAAAAAACTAAAGTTTTAAATGAAACTTTATTTTAGAAATATTTAGAAATTGGATTTTTAAAGTTATTTGTGTGTTGAAATTGATTAATTAAATTTATTATTTATTTACAATTTACGAACATGTGCTCTCTTAGGGTTTGTATGGCTTTCGTCAGGGCACTTTCTACCCTTCTATCTGTCATTTCACATTTATTATGAGAATTTTTTTTAGATGTAATGGCATCGGCCCTCTTAAGCCCAACAATTGTTGCTGGTGCTAGAGTTACCCCTACATGTGAATATGGCCCCATTGAGCAAGCACCCATGCAATTTTGTGCCCAAGTTGTTCCACGTAGTAATTCCTCTCCTAACCTGGTTCTAAACATTTATGCTTTTAAATCTTGTTGTGAATGGCTCAAAACCAAAACCCTTATTGTGTATTTTGTGAGTCACACTCCATCTAAAAGCACACTACATGAATGGGTGTCCTAGGCTTGGGCCCCTTAGGGAATTCACCTTGAAGGAATTCAAAATATCAGTAAGTGCTTTTTTTTGTTTCATTTTGGTAACCCCTCCCAAACTAAGAGCATTTTAAGTCATGGTTCATGGATAGTTTTCTCATCTCTGCTTATTTTCCAAATGTTATCTTGAGACTTTTGTGTCTCAAATGACTGCAAACTTAGGGTTCCAATTTGGGTAGAGTTCCCTAGGTTACCCATCCCTTGCTGATCTTTTCTCCCAAACATTGCCCAAACTGTGGGCAAAGAGATTTGCATGGAATTGGAAAATTTTTTTAATGCTCGTTATTAGTGGCATGTTTCTGTGGAGGTTAACCTTTCCAGGGATGTCAAAGAATTCATGGAAATTCAAATTGGTGCTACCACCTTTACCCAAAAGGTTCTTTAACTGAATCTCCTAAATACTTGTTATCACTATCAATCTCTAAGCCATAAGATTAAGGATTGCCCTCTGCTTGAGTGTAATCACTCTTTATTGCAAGATCCTAAGTCAGCTCTAGAAGTTTCAAAAGATGAGTGAACAATGGTTGTCAAGAAGGACAAGGGTGCTACTAAGCCAAAACCTACTTCTCAACAACCCAATCACCCTAGCTCTAGAGCAGCACCTCTTATTCCAAAGGCACTTGAGGTTCCCTTGGCTATTCTGCCACCTATTTCATATCCTATGTCATATGGAATAGAGTAACCAAATGGCCAAGCTGCTTGGATTCAGGTACCCCAAGAAAATTTTATGATTTCATCTCCGTCTCTTTGTAGTTCTCATAGACCAGAATGCCAGAATGTTGTTGCTATCACTATGGATAGACATGTGGACATTAGTTTGGGTGACCCCTCATTTGATTCTTCCATTTTCTCTCATAATAGCTTTGCCTTGCTTGAGGACGAGGAGAATATGCGAGTTGTTTTATCATGAATTTTCTTTTTTGAAATTAGAGGGCCTAACAAATCTACCTAGAAAATATTATGTTTGTGATACTCGGCATTGGCTTGGCAATCTTGATGTTTTGTGTTTAGAAGAAATTAAGGTTTATGGGTTTCTTCTCAGCTTAGCTTTCCATGTGATATGGCCAAATAGTGTTAGCCTTGCTTCTCAGCATGAAGCTAGCTGAGGTGGTGTACTCACTATCCTCTCCCCTTAGCTTTTTTGATTTGTCATTTCCCATGGTTCTGACCACATGCAGAGAGTTGTTTGTATCTTGCTATCTTTCCAAAATCATATTTTTTGCATTGTTAATATCTATACTCCTAATGACGTAGTTGAGAACTTACATCTATGGAGGTGGCTAGCTAATTCATTGCTACCTACCACCTGGATATTTTGTGGTGATTTTAATATGATTGAGTGGGCTATTGATAACGTGGGCCTTCTACCTTTTCGATGGACAACCAGGGAGAGAGAAGCTTGGTTTTACATGTGAAATAAATTGGGTCCTTCTGATCCAAATTCTCATCACCCTTAGCTTTCTGGCATCTGGTACACTTGGTCCATCTCTTGAGAGGGAGCTGACATGGTTCTTAAAAGGTTGGATCTTGCTATGATCTATGCTCAATGCTTTTTCTCCTTTTCTCACACAAGATTGTTACCTATCAATGCTCTCCCTAATGTGACTCTTTCTGACCATTTTCCTATTCACTTTTCCATTACCTAGCATTTTTCTCCTCCTTGTAATTGTAAAACTCTATTTTACCTTAATACTTCTATGCTGTCACATCTACCCACCGACACTCATATTCTACAAACATGGAACCTTGAACCTAGGCCCCACTCTTCTACTAGGTAGATTCAATGGAGGAATGCTGCCATCTCTTGTATTGCGTGGTTCCTTTACATTTATGGGAGACAACTTGCTTCTTATCATAAGCAATCTTACGAAGCTATTACCAAGGATCTCTCTATGGCCATATAATCTCTTGCCATGAACCAATTTGATATCTATTTCTAGGTTTGGCATGCCAACCTTTGTCACTAGAACAAATTGCAAAAAATTTCACTTCCTAGGGAGCTCAATTCAAAGCCTACCTTCATTAGCTGGCTGTTGGTGATCAAGCTTCCAAGGAATTCTTCAATGTGTTGTGGGCTTGCTACTCTGTGGTGGAAATTGAACACATTCATGAGGGTCAACACACCTTGTGCAAGATTCTTACATTCTCCAAGCTTTTGTGTGCCATTATGAGAAGGTCTTCATAGTAAAGGGTCCTTCAGTTGCCAGTTACCAAGCCATGCAGGCTTGTTTCGTTATCATTCCTAAAAGACTTGCTCTAGATCAATATGCATTCTGTGAGCAAAAACTCACTTTAGATGATCTCAAAGAAGTTCTATTCTCCCTAGTAGATGAGAAGGCTCCTAGTTATGATGGCTTCCATTGTGAATTTTATAAAAGTAGAGAGAAGGCAATGTAGTTCATCAAGATACTTGAATAAATCCTCGAAAATTGTAGATACTATTGTAAATATTCAAGATATCATAGATTACTGAGAGGGGAGGGGTGAATCAATAAATTCAAAACTTTAAATAATTTAGCAGTTAACCATTCATCATTCATTCATCTAATCTACATCATATGTTAGAAATAAAACATCCATAACACATGTACACATTGATTTGGTGACCTAGAAACCTTCCAAATAGAAAGTAAAACTGGGGTGGGGATGATACCCACAAAACTTTGTTACTATAGTATGAAGTTGGTTTGTTAAGGCTTACATTGACCACTTCTAGTGATCTGTCCTATTAGGAGCACAAAGGATTGCTAGGTCCACCTCGTTAGAGGATTTACAAACATACACTGAAGTATGCACTCTGTTAGGATATTTATACAAAGACTATTAAATCTACCCTATTAAAGGATTTACAAAATTGATTCACCTATTAGGATGACATTGTGAATCTACTTACAAACTTGATTTGCAGATTAGATCCTTGAAGTATATATCACCTCCTGTGACTGATAAATCTTTACTATTCCTTGTTGACCTTGCTTCTTATTCTGCTCTTCTGCTGATTCACATTTTCATTTCTCAAACATTACATGTCTCTTTTGATACTCTTATCCTCATCACATACATGCTTCTAAATGATATAATACATTACATATATATACTATTCCAATAATTACAAAAGCAAGGTCGGCTAAAACACAAGTGAACAAAATATTATTGAGTCAGCCAAATAGTAAATAACTCGGGTTCACTGAACTGACTCGGTGACCTTCTGATACATAACGTCCACTGCATTACTCGGCATTGTCATGCACTCGATAAAAGTGAAGGCTCAATCCATACTAATCACCTAACGTAGTTCTAAACTCGAGAAACATTGGAGACTCTGTGGATATAGTATCACTAGGTAAAAACTAAATCCTTAGTTTACCTTTCTTTCTCTTGGTAAACACTATGCTTGCATCACTCGGTAGGCACTGTGCTTCCATCACTCAGTAGGCACTACGCTTCCATCACTCGATAGACACTGTGCTTTCATCACTCAATAGGCACTGCACTTCCATCACTTAGTAGACACTGTGCTTTCGTCACTCGATAGACACTGTGCTTCCATCACTCGATAGACAATGTGCTTTCATCACTCGGTAGACACTGTGCTTTTATCACTCAATAGACACTGTGCTTCCATCACTCAGTAAACACTATGATTTCATCACTTGATAGACACTACTAGATTGTACATTCACTCAATAGCTATACTCAGCTCGGTTAACACTAGGATGCTCGGTATGAACTGCAAAGCTCGGTGTAAACTGCTTAAGTGATGAATGTAGAAGTTTACCATTGAATGCTCAGTATACATTGTAGACTAAGTGATGAGCTCGGTAGTTATACAGATACAGATAAGTGTTGTCACTAATGGCAATAATAACTTAATGCCAATAGATACAACATCACATAAGATATCCACCACTATGGGAGCTAAACCCCCAAACATATCACCCATCTCATCTATGCTCTAGCATGGTATCCCATTCATCCTAAAGTTGCCTTAGGATCCCAAATGGAAATAGGTGAATCATTTCCAATTTTCTTGTATAATCAAGGGCATTATGACTTATTTAAAAACATCCAATCCTATTAGACGGGCCCCAAAGTGGGTTTGGCTAAAAAAAAAATCATTTCCAAACAACTGAACTACAAAAAAGACTCAATCACCATCTTCAATCTAACTAAATTAGAATTGAGCATTAAGTTATCCTTAAAAACTAATTTTTACCCTTTACTACCAACTGTGATTTTGATGTAAGAAGGTCCTTTGATTGGCCCCAAAGACTGACCAAAACACCTGATCAGGCTCTAAAAACTGACATACTAAAGATAAGAAATATACCAAATAAATATACATTTAATTATTATAATCATTTATAGTTTTTAATTAAGAGATATATTTTAAAATATCAATTAATTTTTAATATTTAATTTTAATTTTTCTTATAAAAAGGCCACTTGAAACATTTTTATTTATTAACTAAGTAAAATAGGGTTTGAAATGTATTTTTTATTTTTTTAATGATTCAATAAAATAGGTTCTTTTATTTTAAAGTAAAGTTTTATTTTTAAATTGTTAAATCTAATTTAATAAAGTTTAAAAAATAAAATAGCTTTTCTATTTGAAATGTAATGTTATTATTTTTTAATTGTTATATTTAATTCAATAAAATATGTTTTTATTTATTTTGAAGATAAAGTTTTATTTTTAAATTGTTATATTGAATTGAATAAAATTTAACCAATAAAATAGGTTTTCTATTTGAAATGGAATGTTTTAGTTTTTAATTGTTACATTTAATTAAATAAAATATGTTTTTTATTTATTTTAAAGGTAAAGCATTATTTTTAAATTGTTATATTTAATTCAATAAAAAAGATTTTTTATTTTAAAGGTAAAGTTTTCTTTTTAAATTATTATATTTAATTCTTAATTGCATTTATAATAGTAAAAAAGTAAAGTTTTGAATGAAACTTTATTTTAGAAATATTTAAAAATTAGATTTTTAAAGTTATTTGTGTGTTAAAATTGATTAATTAAATTTATTATGTATTTAAAATTTACGAACATGTACTGTACTAGGGTTTGTATGGCTTTCATCTGAGCCCTTTGTACCCTTTTGTCTGTCATTTTACATTTATTGCAAGAAATTTTTTCAAAATTAATGGCCTCATCCCT
This sequence comes from Cupressus sempervirens, assembly GCA_028749045.1. Lineage (NCBI taxonomy): Eukaryota > Viridiplantae > Streptophyta > Pinopsida > Cupressales > Cupressaceae > Cupressus > Cupressus sempervirens. The sequence goes on along the minus strand of CM053789.1, from coordinate 319,839,647 downwards.
TTTCGGCCAAACAATTGTTGTTGGTGTTGGAGTTACTGCTACATGTGAACATGGCCCCACTAAGCAAGTGCTCATGCAAATTTGTGCCTAAGGTATTTCATGTAGTAATTCCTCTCCTTACCTAGTTCTAAACATTTATGTTTTTAAATCTGCTTGTCAATGACTCAAAATCCAAACCCTTATTGGGTATTTTGTGAGTGACACTTGATTTGAAAGCATGCTACATGAATGGGTGTCCTAGGCTTGGGCCCCTTAGGGGATTCTCCTTGAAGGGATTCAAAATCTCACTAAGGGCTTTTTTTTGTTTAATTTTGGGAACTCCTCCCAGACTAAGAATATTTTAAGCCATGGGCTATGGATATTCTCATCTTCTCTTGTTTTCTATAGGTGGTCTTGAGACTTTTGTGTCTCGAATGACCACAAACTTAGGGTTCTAGTTTGGGTAGAGTTCCCTGGGTTACCCATACCTTGCTAGTCTTTTCTCCCAAACATTGCCCAAACTATGGGCAAAGCGATTTGGATGGAACTAGACAAATTTTGTAATGCTTGCTCTTAGCAACGTGTTTGTGTAGAGGTTGAACTTTCAAGGGACCTTAAGGAATCCATGGAAATTTAGATTGATGCTACCACCTTTACTGAAAATTTCCTTCACCTAAATCTCCTGAATACTTGTTGTCACTATCAATCTTTGAGCCATAAGATTAAGGATTTCCCTCTTCTTGAGTGCAATCACTCTTTGGTACAAGATCCTAAGCCAACTCTAGAAGTTCCAAAAGATGAGTGGACAATGGTTGTCAAGAAAGTCAAGGGTGCTACTAAGTCATACCCTACTTCTCAAGAACCTAATCGTTGCAGCTCCAGTGTAGTGCCTCCTATGCCCAAGCCACTTGAGGTTCCCTTGGCAGTTTTACCACCTATTTCAAACTCTACATCATAGGGGATAGAGGAACCGAACATCCAAGCTGCTTGGATTCAAGTACCCCAAGCAACTTCTATGATTTCCTCTCCATCTCTTCATAGTTCTCATAGCCCTAAAGGCCGAAATGTTTTTACTATTATTATGGATAAATACAAGGTCATCAATTTGGGTGACCACTTGTTTGATTCCTCCACTTTCTTTCATAATAGCTTCACCTTACTTGAGGACAAGGAGAATATGCAAGCTATTTTATCATGAATTTTACCTCTTGAAATGAAAGGGGGTTGATAGATCTCCTAGGAAAATATTATGTTTGTGATACTCGACATCAACTTGGAAACCTTGATGTTCTATGTTTACAAGAAATTAAAGTTTCTAGGTTTCTTCTCAACTCAGCTTGCCATGTGATATGGCTAGAAAGTGTTACCCTTGCTTCTCAACATGAAGCTAGCCGAGGTGGTGTAGTCACTCTCCTGTACCCTCAGATTTTTCCTTTTTTCATTTCCCATGGTTCTGACCCCATGCAGAGAGTTGTTTGGATCTTGTTGTCTTTTCAAAATGACTCTTTTGGCATTGTGAATATCTATCTCCTAATGATGTAGTTGAGCACTTACATCTATGGAGTTGGCTAGTTGATTCATTGTCTCCTACCACCTTGATATTTTGTGGCAATTTTCATATGATTGAACTAGCTATTGAAAAATTGGGCCTTTTGCCTTTCCAATGGACAGCTAGGGAGAGCGAATCCTAGTTTTACACACAAAACAAAGTGGGTCTTTTTTATCCAAATGCTCATTGCCCCTAGCCTATTGGCATCTAGTACACTTGGTACATCTTTTGAGAGGGAGCTAACATGGATGTTAGATGGTTGGATCATTCTATGATCTATGCTCAATTATTTTTCTCCTTTTCTCACATGAGTTTGTTACCTATTAATCCTCTCCCTCATGTGACTCTTTTGGACCATTTTCCCATTCACTTTTCTATTACCTGGCATTCTACTCCTTGTCGTAATTGTAAAACTTAGTTTTACCTTAATAATTCTATGTTGTCACATCTTCCCACCATTCTGTAGACTTGGAACCTTGAACCTAGGCCCCACTCTTCTACTAGGTGGAGTCAATGGTAATTGATGACATCTCCTATATTGCATAGCTCCTTCACATTTATGGGAGACAACTTGCTTCTTATTGTAAGTGATCTTGTGAAACTATTACCAAAGATCTCTATATGGCCATAGAAGCTCTTTCCATGACCCCATTTAATATGAATCCCCAGGTTTGGCTTGCCAACCTTCATCACTAGAACCAAGTTGTAGAAAATTACACTGCTTAAGGAGCTCAACTCAAAGCCTACCTTCATTGGTTGCCCATTGGTGATCCTACTTCCAAGAAATTCTTCAATGTGTTGCAAGCTTTCCACTCTACAATGGTAATCAAATGCATTCATAAGGGTCAACACACATTATGCGAGCTTCCTAACATTCTCCAAGATTTTGTGTGCCATTATGAGAAAGTCTTCATAGTGAAGGTTGCTTCAGTTGCCAACTATCAAGCCTTGCTAGCTTGTTTGGTTGTCATTCCTAAAAGACTTGCTCCAGATTAATATGCACTCTATGAGTAGAAACTCACTTTAGATGATCTCAAAGAAGTTTTCTTCTCCATGGTAGATAATAAGGCTCCTATTTGTGATGGCTTCCCTTATGAATTTTGTAAAACATTTTGCAATGAGATTGGTCTAGATCTGCATAAGGTTTACATTGAAGCATATAGTTAATATTCTTTAGGAAATTTTATTAATAAAGGAAATATAAAATTCATAGCTAAGGTGGGTGATCTCGATGCTATATGCAATTGGCAGCCTATTACTTTGCTAAATGTTTTGTACAATATCATTGCCAAGGTTCTTTCTCTTAAAATCTGTCATCTTCTTCCTCAGATCATTCGCCCTAAGAAAATGGGTTTTTATCAAATATTTTTATATCTTGGATAACATAATTACTATATGGGAAGGTTTGGAATGGGCTCAACATTCTAGGAAATAGGCCATTTTCCTCAAAATTGATTTTGCCTAAGCTTATGATTTGATCGAGTCGCCTATCATTCTTTCCATGCTTCAAGATCTTGGGTTTGGCCCTACTTTTTTGTAGTCAATCTAGATGCTTTTTGGGGATACCTCTACTTGCATCACCATTAATGGTTGTTATTCTCAAGCCGTTGGGCTTTATCATTCAATTTGACAAGGTTGCCCACTAGCACCCTCTTTAAATGTGTTGGCTATTGAGGGCTTTGGGTATTTTCTTGCAAATACCATTTCACAAGGGTAAGTCTGAGGTATTCCCCTCTTAGATTCTAATTCTCAACTTGTGAATGGTCATTTTTCTGATGATTCCTTCCTTACTCTCATAGAGGATAAATAGAATGTGGCCTCTGCTTTGCAATGCCTTGATACATTTTATCTTGCTTTAGGGTCTACTATTTAGTGGCACAAAATTCTTTGTTACAAACAATCTTCCTTTCCTTGTCCTCCTTGGCTTCAACAATATAAATAGAAATTTATTTAGTATGGGGAAATATTTTATTTCTTGGGCATCCCTTTTTCCTTTCAAACCTCAGCTATTGAGCTCTGCAATGTGGTCCTTGCCAGAATCGAGAAGAAGCTAGAGTATTGGATCACCAAACCTCTCTCTCTTGTAGGTAAATTTTAGATTTACTCCAAGGTTTTGGCAGCCACCCATGTGTATTACTCTTCCTATTGAGCTCCTTCAAATGCCTCCCACCTCAAGCTCGAACATCTTTTACTTGACTCCTTGTTGGCATTAGATTCTACTCACTAAGGCTTTCACCGAGTCACCTACGATTTTTGAAACCTTCCCAAAGAATCTTATGGTCTTGGCCTACTATCAACCCAAAATCAAGGTACTAATTTATGCACGAAATGGGTGATTCAAGCTCTTGTTGGCAATGAGGCCTAGAAGATTTTGTTACGACATTGCATCTCTTTAGGCTTTCTGGTTTACCAACCAGCCTGGAAGGGGATTGGGTTTTAGACCCTTCTTGTCACCACTAAATCAATCCATATTCAAGGTACTTTTGTTCCTAAGAGTATTTGGAAAGCCTAGGAAGCAGTTAAGCCCTTGCTTCACTGGATTAGCAATGGCTTTAGAGATGGGCTCTCCATGAACCAAGATAATCTCTAGTGGTCCCCTATCTTTTCTATCCAAGGTGTTCCCCTAGCTAAAGTGGATTGGGCTAGTGCTCTGCACTTTTTTAATCATGGCATAAAGACCCCTAAAAATATTTTCTTCAAAGTTACTATGACTTTACAGTCATGGGAGGACATGAAAGTTCAATTCTGGCTCTCTTGTCTAGATCACCAGATTTTCGATCTTCTAGTTTCTATGGTGCCACCACATTTATTACACAAAGTGGGCACTCAGTATTCTCACCCTTGGTGGAAAGACTAGAAGTGGTATCTAGACACCCTGATAACTAGCTATAAACCTTGACTAGGCTATCAGTGGCTAGTTCCTCCCTTGCCCATGGTTGTAGTTCTTAACCAATTTTGGCATTTGCAATCTAGTCAATGCACTTGTGATAATAGATTCTCCACTATCTAGTGTCCCATTACAGAGCCTAAAATTTCTCATTTTTCCTAGTGTATTATTTTCCAAGGCTTCCCTCTGGACCCTCATTTCTAGCACTCGAGCATTTCTGACACTCAATGCCCTTTCTATGGCCAACCAGAGACTTTTTTGCATATTTTTTGGTTCTCTAGGTGGGATCAATGTTACTAGTGATGGATCCATGATCTTTTTCACCCCTTCTACCTAGAACCCTTTTCTTGGCATATGGTTGTTCTAGGTGATAATACTCTAATTTAATACCTTTCAAGTATACCCAAATTTGGCATGCTTTCAGATTGGAGATCTTATTTATTATTTGGAAATATCACAATTTAGTTATTTATGCTCACAATATGGTTGACATTAATGTAACAATGTCATGTTACAGATTCAAGTACAAACTGATAAAGTTGCTTTAGAGGTTTCTCACCTTAAGGAGATTTTGGCTCAGTAGGGAAATGCCCCCTTGTATGGTTTCTTGTGTTCCACTAGAGTTTGCCTCCAACAACCATACTCCTCCTCATGGTCACCATCGAGGATGTAGTAGTTTTTCCTACTACTCGAACACACCTCGCTCTTAGCCTCACCGCTCTCCCAATAGTGGTGCTTTCGATCGACGCTACTCTTTTGGAGGCTCTAGTGGATGGCATCACTCTACCTCACCTCCCCATTGGGCTAGTTTGGGGTGGTCCCCACTGGCTCCTCCTATTGCTTCTACTTTTGGTTAGTCCTTAGTGCATTCAGAGCCCAAGTGGGTGTTTCTTTGGCTAGACTTAGCCATTTTCCCTCCCAAGCCCGAGGATGAGCAAGCTAAAGATAATGTTGCTAATGATGAGGGTTAGGCTCCTCTTAAGCTATCTACTCACCCATTCCTTGGTTGGGGTGCTAATGATGAAGATCTTCCTCCCTCCTCTGGCACTGTTTTGGCTTCTTGACGAAGTTTTATATTTTCTATACATAGTTTTGATGCTTAGTTGATTTTTGGCCTATGGCCATCTAAACTTGCAAGGTGATATTGTTTCCCCCAACTTTTTTTCTATGAATATGTAACATTTTTTATATTTAAAATAAGGAAGGGACTATTCATAAAAAAAATAATTAATTTATTAATTTGATTTAAATAAATTATTAGAATGAATTTAGTTGTTTTAAAATATTATGAAAGCTATTAAATTTATTAAATAGTTAATGTTGGAATTCTTTAGAATAACTTAGAGGGAGGGTGAATTAGTTATCCAAGGTCTAAATGTACATATAAAACTTTTTTCTCTCAGCTTAGTGAAACCATAAATCATTCATATGCATGCATGCACCCATAGGATAATGTAGTAACTAAAACTTGCAACTTATTGTCAAATCAATTGAAAAAATGTAAAGCATGAAACATAATAGATTCATTGACACACTTGACACAATGATTTATGTAGAAACTCAATTTGGGAAATCCACTAGTAACATGCTACTCTTTTTCCTCTTCTGAAGTGATGCCCTGTGAAAGGCCAACCCTATTAAAGGTTACAATACACAATGCTAGGTGTGACCCAATTAAAGGATTTCAATCACCTTGTTAGGAGTGAACCTTGTCAGAGGACTTTAGACAATTCAATTGAAATTCAACCCAGTTAGAGGATTTTCAATGTTGAGATTTGATTGTAAAGATCATTGTTGAAGAAGGGAGATTATTGAAGAAGAACATGTGTTTCAATATTTGTTCTATCACTAATGTTAAACCTGCTTTTTTCTAGTAATAAAAATACTTATAAGATCTAAGTACTATCACCTAGTTGATTAATGAAGAGGATTTAATCAATACAATGTAACAATAACACCTAGAGGAAAGGTTGAGTTATGGTTATGTAAAGAAGTGCAAGAATGAACTAAGACAACAATGAAATAATATATTGATAATCTACTTGAAAATACAAACATTTTCTACACTTAGAAACTTTAGAAGCACAAGAAATACTAAGACTATCTGCAAAGCTTGGCTGAGTTGATAGTAGCTGCCAAGAAAAGTTAGTTATAGCCAAACAAAAAATTAGTTGGTGGCTAGTAAAAGTGAATTCTAATGTGTGTTGAGTAATACATTTGATGCCAAGAAATGTAGTGTCCAAAGCATCAAAAAATCAATAATTCCAAGCTCCTGCATTATTGGAAAAGTCAAAGATTCACCAAATTGTAGTTGACAAGTTTGTTATCTTGAAGCTTGTGAACTAGGTGGAAGATAAGGCTGATGAGCTGGTGGTACAAAACTTGAGGTAAACCATTTTTAGGTGATTTCAAATGGATTTTAGGAGAAGTTTCAAGAAGAGACAAGATATTAGGTATATAGAGCATCCTACCTAATCTATCAAACAACTAAATTGGATGATGGAAAATAGAGTGGGAAAAGTATTCGAATTTCCTATTTAGGGAATGTCTGGTCATGAAGCAAAGGGTCTTAGAGTGTGGTGTCAAAAGGGAGACATTGATAAGGTCAAAGAAGACCAAGGAAGAACACAAATAGAAAGTCAAGGACTCTACTTTGTCAAGTGACCACATAAGCGACTGCATTGGCATATGAAAATAGGAAGGCTTAAGTAGATACATGCTTTAAGGGTGAACAAGCTATCAGAACTGGAAAAGAATAAAAGCCAAGAAATTTGAGGACTAAATTGTGATATGGAATCTGCAAGATAATTTGTAAGTTTTATTAGATCAAAGCTCTACTATTACTCTCTAAAAATTTTATTATTTAGGGTAAAATACTTTGGACTTAGTTTGACATAAAAATCATTAGAAAATCCTTTAATAGGGTGACATTCCAAGTGAATGTTCTAAAGTTCTTTAACTAGGCTCACTTCTAATAGGGTGATTGAAATCCATTACTAGGTCACATTTAATAGTGAGTGTTGTAACCTTTAATAGGGTTGGCCTTTCATAGGGCATCACTTTAGAAGATTGAAGAGGAGTAGCATGTTATTGGTGGTTTTTCCCATTTTGGGTTTCCACATTAAATCATTGTGTCAAGTGTGTGGGTGAATTTTCATGTTTCATGTTTTATTGCTACACATTGATTTAACAATAACTTGCATTTTACAGTAATAAGCTTGGATGCATGTGAAGATATGAATATTTAATGGGTTCATTAACCTAAGTGAAATTTTTTATTGGTGCATTTGGACCTTGAAAAACTGATTCACCCCCCTCTCAATTATTCTAAAGAATTTTAACAATTGGTATCAAAGCTATTTGCTGAAAAAACTAGTTTACAGGTACTAAAAGCACAGAGATCAAGATGTCCAAGAGAGAAGTATCCAAGCTTAACAGAGAAAAGTTTTGTTTATAGAAAAGTCTAATGCAACTGTATCTTGGAGGAATAGAAGATCATGCACAATATTAAATTTTAGTAGAACTTGTTGAGCCTGTTGGAGATCCTACTACTAAAGATATGAAGAAGAAGAAAGAGCACAATCGAGCAATGTTGGAGATTGCCTCTGCCCTTAGCTTTGTAGAATTTGATTATATCAAAGGATGTAATACAGCAAAGAAGATGTGGGATGCCATGCATACCATCTATGAAGGAGAAAAAAATGTTCAAAGAGCCAACTTAGAGAGCCTCATAGGTAAATTTAATGACATGAGAATGGAGGAAGGTGAGAACATTGTTCAATATGTTACTAGATTAAAATTTGTTAGTGAAATAAAAGTGTTATTGGTCATATAGATGATGATAATGTTCCATGAAAAGTCTTAACAACATTACTACCTATTTATGTTATTAGAGCATCTATAGTCCAAGAATTGAGTTGTATTCTAGGAAACAATCTAACTCTTGAAGTTCTAGTAGGAAAAATCATTGTTTTTGAGTTATCCAATTTTGATAATTACAAGCTAGAGAGTCTTGAATCTACTTTCAAGGCTAAGTTGATGTTCAGAGACTTTGACGAGAAGCAAAAGAAGAAAAGAAAGATAAAACATGTGTCTAGTGATAGTGGTACTAATGAAGAAGATGTTAATCAATTGGAAGCACTGCTAGTAAGAAGATTCCATAGAGGAAAATGAAAATTCAAAGGTCAATTACCCATCATTGGTTTTAATTGCAATAAAGTTAGACATATTACTACTAGATGTCCAGAAAAGAAGAACTATAGAGGAAATAAAAAATACAAAGGAAGAAGAAATGAAGATAGCCAAGAGTACAAAGACAAAGGCAAGAAGTTCTACATTGTTGAAGAAGATGATTCTGATGAACATGATGATGAAGTAGTTTATGTTGTAATGAAGGATGAGTCTAATAAAGATGAGGCAACTACACTTGTGAGTTGTGTAAACAAAAATGATAGATGGATCATTGACAGTGGATACTCACATCACATAATAGGAGATAAAAGTAAGCTAGTTACCTTAACCCATTATGATAGAAATAGTGTTAGATTTGGTAATGATGCTCCATGTCTGATAAAAGGAAAAGGTTCCATTAATCACATAAAAGATCTCATGTGATAATACTTACTGTGTTGAAGGATTGAATTATAATCTATTGAATGTGTCACAATTAAGCAATGTAGGATAAAAAGTTGAATTTGGAAACAAGACTACCAAGATATATGATACAAATGGGAAATTGATAGGAAAAGGAGATCAAACTAGAAGAAATCTATTTTACCTTGATATAGAGTACACTACTTGACTTATTGTGAAATTTGATGATGTGTGGCTATGGCATATAAGGTTATGTCATGTCAACTTTGATAACATTATTAGTATCAGTAACATGAAGAAAGTGAGAGTTTATCTCAAGCTAAAAAAGCCTAATAATGTGATATGCAAACAATGTCAATTAGGTAAAATGACAAACTTATGTTTCAAAAGCAAAACTCGTACTTTTAAAGAGATACTAGAGATTGTTCATAATCAATTGTGTGGACCTATAGAAGTAAAAAGTTACAAGGGAGACAAGTAAATAATGTTGTTTGTAGATTATTACTCTAGGATGATGACATTCATGTTTCTAAAGAAAAAATATGATGCCTTTCAAATGTTTAAGTGGTTCTTGGAAAGAGTTGAAAAAGAAATAGGTAAAAGTCTAAAATGTTTGAGATCAGACTGAGGGGAATTTACATCAAAAGAGTTTGATATATTCTATAATTATAAATGAATGAAAGGATAGACTTCTACACCAAGGACCCCTCCATAGAATTGAATTGCTAAAAGAAGAAATAGGCCAATAATGGATTGTGCTAGGACACTTTGATGGAGAAGATTATTGTTGTAAAATAGTAGAGAGAAGTTGTAAGGATAGCTACCCTGAACCGAGTGCAAATCATGAAAGGTACTAATTCAACACCTTTTGAATTATGGTATGGTTACTCACCCAATGTGAAATACATGTTGTAGTATATGGTTGTAACTGCGCAAAGCAGATATGCAATGTGATGTCTTTAATACATAAATCTTAGTCTACTGCTCTATCAGTATTTTGCAAACTTATTACTATGTTGTCATCAATGACAAACACATTCATAAAATTATTCTACAATGCTCCCCCATAGCATCAGTATTCATGCTAATAATCTCCCCCTTTGGAATTGATGGCAACATAAATGAAAAATATCTAGTTCCACAAATACAAACAAGTTTCTTCATCACTCAAATCTTGCTTCATGCTGTCATGTCCCCTTTTCAAATAATTAAAAAAAAAATAATCTTTGCTAAGGCAGGCAGGCCCAAGAAAGTGAAGTTTTAGAAAAAGGGGGTTAATCTTTGGAAAATGTTGGACTAATAAATGAAAATTATTATTAAAATATGTTTCATTAACCTCTCTTGGACGTGAGTTACAGTTATGCCCTTTTTTAAGGGGTTTGGAGGCATTTTGGGCTCATTCGAGAACTTGATTTTTGCTCATTCTTTGTTATTCTTCAGAGGCTGCCAAACCTGTGGAGAAGGAGACCCAAGAACGGGAGTTTGCAGGTTTCTAGGGAGACCCAAGAATGGGAGTTTTCAGGTTTCTAGGAAGGGTAAGGATGGGAGTTTGAAGCCATTCCATGTGCATGCTCATACAGAGTTTGCCTTTGCGCTGAACAGTGTAGATTTGTGGGTTTTTGGGTGTGTTTTTTGCATGAGTTTGGTGTTTTCAGTTGACCATTTCATATCAGTTTTGGTTGCTTCTGTATTTCAGACTTTAAGCTATTAAAATAGATCTAAATATATGTATTGGGACGTGATTAAACTTTTGAGATATTTTATTAGTGTTGTGTGGTGTTTCCGGGCATTTTTGTGTTAATTTCGGGAGCCCGATGAGCATAGTTTTTGTCCTACATTTGAGAACTGTTGTGTAAAGGTTATACGGATCTGGAAATGTCATTTTGTAGGCTTTTATGCTGCTGAAATTTCTATAAAAATGTCCACTTTCAGATTTATTAATAATTGGTGAAGCTGTGAAGCTTTTGGCACAATTTCTAGCATACCCGATTTGGGGTTTCTTGAGAAATTTGGAGGATCTTTGTGATATTAGTTGTTTGATCTTAAAGATCTGATTAAAGGTTGGAAATATCATGTAAAATCAGAAAAGGGACATTTCAGTGGTATCAGAGCCATGATCTTGCCAGCCTGAGGGTTTGTAGAAGTTTGCAGGTCAGTTTTGACAACTACCCAGATCTTGCATTTCAGTTTTGAGAACTACCCAAATCTTGCATGTCATAATTTATGATTGCATGTTGCTTCTAATCAGCTGCATGTTAAAATTTATGGTTTCATGCTACTTCTAATCATTTTCATGTTAGTTCTTGGTGAATTTGGTGGTTGTATAAGTTTGCATTTCAGTTTTGACAAGTACCCAGATCTTGCATGTCAGTTTTGACAACTACCTAGATCTTGTATGTCATAATTTGGTGGTTGCATGTTGCTTCTAATCAGTTGCATGTCCAAATTTATGGTTTCATGCTACTTCTAATCATTTTCATGTTAGTTCTTGGTGAATTTGGTGGTTGTAGAAGTTTGCATGTCAGTTTTGACAACTACCCAGATCTTGCATGTCAATTTTGACAACTACCCAGATCTTGCATGTCATAATTTGGTGGTTGCATGTTGCTTTTAATCAGTTGCATGTCCAAATCTATGGTTGCATGCTACTTCTAATCATTTGCATGTTAGTTCTTGGTGTTTGAAGAAGTTATATCCTATTGGGGTTATTCTCTACTTTATCCAGAATGGACAGGTATAGTACAGAGTCTCAGAGGGAACGATCTTGGACAATTGATAGCCAGAGTCAAAATAGTAGAAAACTTGGTTATTTAGACATTCGAGATAAACTTATGAAAATAAGCCATGACTTGTCTAAACAGTTGGTTGAGCACCACCGTATAATGAATGACATGTTATCTGACCCAGCTAAGGTGGATAAGTTGATTGGATTTCTATTTGGCATATTTTCTCACAGGACAGATGACACAATTCCCAAGAACTTGCATGAGGAGTTTGAGAAACTAGTTGATAGCCAGGTAGAGGTCTCAAATTCTACTTTGCCACAGGAGGTGGTGGGAAAGGATATTACACAGATTGATAGTAACGGTCAACTTGATACTCAAATTGAGACAATTGTTTACAGGTCGTCAAAGGGTGATGCCACAAGTATTCAGGATGGTATAGTTACAATAGGCAATGACTACAGTGTACTGGGTTCAGATGATGATTATGAGGATGTTGTTGTGCAGGATGGTGAGATACCTGGTAGAGATGAGCAGACATTGAGCATTCATGACTTTGCTGAGAAAGAGTACCAGACACAGTTAGATGCTTCATCACATGAGGTTGAGGCAGGTAGTACTTCACATGATTTATTCCACCAGCTAAAGGTGAGTGAAGATAGTATTTTGACTTCATTATCTCATCATGATAGGTATGTGGAGTTAGTTGGTATTGGTCATATTACTCAAGTGAGGATTTTTCTTGAGTTACCAGCTGATTCTAGTTTACAAATATGGACTCAAGATTGTTATATTGGCATTTTGGATTCAGTTGACAGGAGATCTTTAACACTTTATGGTAGCAGTGTTTGTTTGGGTGCTATCATGGATTTGATTAGCAGATTGCATGGTGTTGTCTTTTCTTGTGCTAGTAGCTTGTCCGATGTTGTTATTAGTTTTTATACACCGGTGTTGGGCTTTGTTCATATATCCAGTCGACCATACTTGCTGGAATGTGTTGATGATCTTTCATATTTGGTAGTGTGTACAGATGGGTCCCAAGATCATATTGGCATTGATGACATCCAGGAGGATGCAGTGGGCAATTTTGAAGACTTAGTTTCTTTGGGTACAGAGGAGTTGGACAGCAGTGCTACAGTTTTTGATACTCCATATGTTGATATGAGCTTTAAAGTTGATTCACAGGACATGGATGGTAATACTCTAGAGACTAGTAACTTTGAGGATACTCCTTTAGACAGTGCATCAGAGGAGGTTTGTAGGAGACAGTCAAGCCAGTGCCATCATGTGTCTAATCAGTTAAGAGTTAGTGACCGAGACATTGCTATCACTTGCCAGCATTTCGATGCTACTCGTCAGTTGTTAGAAGTTTATGGATGGGGTTCTCCTACTAGTGATGAGAAGGAAGGCAGTTATCTTTCCTTGACAGAGATCCACTCTTTATGGGAGGCTATTCAAATTTTGAGACAAAATTATATGCAGTTGGTAGCCGACAGAGATTATCTTATGGAGTGGGGCAGTACAGCATATGATGCATTGCTGGCCAAGGAAGATGAGGTGAGTGAGCTTACTGAGCAACTTGAGGTGACTTCTAAGATTATTGAGAGTACACAGTTGGCTTTCAAGGAGTCACAGTTTCATTTGGCTAAGGTGACGATGGAGTTAGAGCGACTACAATCTTTACCTAATTCTATACAGTTACAAGCTATGGTGTTTGGTGATCTGAGGATGTCCATGGCCGAGATTGTCAGAGACAATGGAGATGGGGATGCATCCATCCTTGATACTAACATTGGCATATCAGGTTCATTCCCACTAGAGTCAAGTTCAGTTGAGTTGGGTGTTGTATCAAATTGTTGTATGCCTGACATGGTGGTGGCCTCTAGTACTGATGGCACGAAGACTAGAGATGTATCAAAGATCATGTGTGATGTTGGTGAGTCAGCAGTTAGCATCGTTCTTGCTAGTAATACTACTCCCTTGGTGATATCTTCAAAGGTAGTAGTCAGTTCCAACATGGTTAATGATCAATTGTAGTTAGTTTCATCTAGATTACAGTCTGAGCCACTTACTAAGATTGGCGAATTCTATCGGCATTACACTGTGAGGTACGCTCATCGATTTATCTTTGATGACCATGTTGATGAGATGATGATACAGAGATGTACTTTGGTTCCTAGTTGTTATCATCAGTTATGGGATAGTTTGATGCCTCAAGATGAGAGTTGTGATGGGCATGACATGGTGATAGGTTCTGCAATTGACAGCTTGATAATATGTGACTTAGAGTAGGAGTTTGGGAGTGATGCTTCAGTGGGTGTTGTTTTTGATTCTACTCCTTTGACTATGACATCTCCTGACTTAGCTAGTGATCAGTCACAGTGGGTTGTATCACTTGTTCATGGTGAGCTATTGACCGAGGTTGGTTTTTTTTAATCAACATTATATTGCAGGGTATGTACATCAATTTGCATTTGATCCTTGTTTTGAGGATTTGATGGCAGGCAAATTTGGTTTGGATTCCATTTTTTACTCTTTATCTTGTAATGTCTTTTCACCATCAGCAATGCATGGGAGTTATGGTTATGAGATAGTGGCTGGTGATTTGCAGAGTTGTGTTGACTGCAGGAGTTGTATAGTGTGTGGATTCTCCATACTTGGTACAGTTTCATTCGAGAGCATTCACCATTGTTGCAGAGTTGGATTTTACATTCCGTATAGGCCAGTGGGATGCATTGATGGTATTTACCATGAGCCTGTGTTAATTGGTAGTAGTATAGTTCATGACTACATTTGGGATCCAGGTGGATTGATTGGTTTATTGTTCAGTCATTGCTTGAGGACAAGCAATGTTTGGGAGGGGAGGACTTGTCATGTCCCCTTTTCAAATAATTAAAAAAATAATAATCTTTGCTAAGGCAGGCATGCCCAAGAAAGTGAAGTTTTAGAAAAAGGGGGTTAATCTTTGGAAACTGTTGGACTAATAAATGAAAATTATTATTAAAATATGTTTCATTAACCTCTCTTGGATGTGAGTTACAGTTATGCCCTTTTTTAAGGGGTTTGGAGGCATTTTGGGCTCATTCGAGAACTTGATTTTTGCTCATTCTTTGTTATTCTTCAGAGGCTACCAAACCTGTGGAGAAGGAGACCCAAGAACGGGAGTTTGCAGGTTTCCAGGGAGACCCAAGAATGGGAGTTTGCAGGTTTCTAGGAAGGCTAAGGATGGGAGTTTGAAGCCATTCCATGTGCATGCTCATACAGAGTTTGCCTTTGCACTGAACAGTGTAGATTTGTGGGTTTTTGGGTGTGTTTTTTGCATGAGTTTGGTGTTTTCAGTTGAGCATTTCATATCAGTTTTGGTTGCTTTTGTATTTCATACTTTAAGCTATTAAAATAGAGCTGAATATATGTATTGGGACGTGATTAAACTTTTGAGATAGTTTATTAGTGTTGTGTGGTGTTTCCGGGCATTTTTGTGTTAATTTCGGGAGCCCGATGAGCATAGTTTTTGTCCTACATTTGAGAACTGTTGTGTAAAGGTTATACGGATCTGGAAATGTCATTTTTTAGGCTGTTATGCTGCTGAAATTTCTGTAAAAATTTCCACTTTCAGATTTATTAATAATTGGTGAAGCTGTGAAGCTTTTGGCACAATTTCTAGCATACCCGATTTGTGGTTTCTTGAGAAATTTGGAGGATCTTTGTGATATTAGTTGTTTGATCTTAAAGATCTGATTAAAGGTTGGAAATATCATGTAAAATCAGAAAAGGGACATTTCACATGCAAATCCTTTATTGCAACATTTCTCCCCCATAGTACAAATTCTCTCTAATTTTTTTCATGTCACTCTCTCCCCATTGACATCAATGTCAAAGGTAGTACAAATATTGAACATACAACAATCTATAAGAATAACCACAAGCCAGTCTATTGCTTTACAACTTTTGTATATAATTCTATAAACAACACAAGTTTCATAAGACACTATTGCACACCAATTTCCAAGAGTCCTCAACTGACTATGTTCATCACAAATATGCCCCCATAAAGGAAGCATCAACATTTAGTCTAGTCTAACAATGGTGTTATGTATCCTAGACTAATGCACTTATGTATCTTATATTCTAAGATAGGTAGGGGCATAACCCCAAGCATACCTCTTAGGTACTCAATTGTATCCTTTGGTAAGGCCTTTGTGAAAATGTCTCTAATCTACTCCTTAGTGTTAATTTACTCTAGTCTAATTTCTTTATTTGCAACTTTCTCTCTTAACACATGATACTCTATAGCAATGTGCTTAGTCTTAGAATCCAAAATGGGATCCTTAGACATGTTAACTGTACTTGTGTTATCATAGTAAATGATAACAGGTTCTTTGAATTTGATTCCAATATCCTTTATCATTTGCTTCATCCATACAACTTGATTATAATTTCTTTCTACTACAACATACTCTTCCTCTATAGTACTTTGTAAGGTACAATCTTGCTTCTTTCTGAGCCAAGAAACTAAACTTCCTCTAAGGAAGAATGCTCCACCACTGGTGATTTTTATATTATCCCTATCTCTAGCCCAATTAGCATCTGTATAGGTCCAAAGAGTAAAGTAATTTCTTCTATCATACTAAATGCCATAATCTGATGTTCCTTTCAAATATCTAAATATCCTTTTTACTCTTTCTTAGTGATATTGCTTAGGATCAACTTGAAATCTTGCCACAATTATAACTACATTAGCTATATCTAGTCTACTATGAGTCAGATACTGTAATCCTCCAATCATAGATATATACTTCTTTTATTCAACAATAGGTGTCTCATCTTTGCTTAATAATTTATGATTAGTTACCATAGGAGTTCCAAGAAGTTTACAACTTTCTAGACCAAATCTTTTCAACAAATCTTTTAAGTACTCGGTCTAAGAGATAAACATACCTTGTTTGTTCTGAACAATCTGTAATCCTAAGAAAAATTTAATTTTTCATATCATGCTCATCTCAAACTCATTCTTCATGTCTTTTGAGAATTTGTTAGTGGCTTCATCATGTCCACCAAAAATGATGTCATCAACAAATACAATGATTATTAGCAAACCATCTTTATTTTCTTGATGTAGAAGTTACTATCTCCTATTCCTTTAGCAAATCTAAGCTTTTTTAGGTATTTGTCAAACCTTGAATACCAGGTTCTTTGTGCTTTCTTTAATCCATACAATGTGTTATTTAGTCTACAAACCATATCCTTCTCTTCTAATAAATGAAAACCCTTTGGTTGTTCAATGCAAACTTCTTCTTCAAGTTCTCCATTCAAGAATGCTGACTTAACATCCATTTGATATACCTTAAAATTCTTATTTGACACATATGCTAGGAACATTCTGACTACTTCCATTCTAACCACTAGTGCAAATGTCACCGCATAGTCAATTCCTTCTTGCTGAGAGTAACCTTTGCATACAAGTCTTAACTTGTTTCTTATTTCTTTTCCCTATTCATTCATTTTATTTCTGAATATCCATTCTATGCCAATCACACTTTTCTCCTTAGGTCTAGGAACTATATCCCATGTGCAATTTTTAATTATTTTCTAGAGTTCCTTTTCCATTGCTCTTATCCAATGATCATCTTTGATTGCTTCATTTGTTCTTCATGGTTCTACTTGAGATATGAGACACGGTTCTTGGTTAATTATGCTTCTTGTCATTATTCCTTTTTCTTTACTTCCTATTATCTGGTCAATGAGATGATGTCTTATAATGTTCCTATTTGGGGCAAGAGTTGTTTCTTGAACTATTATTTTAAGCATTGTCCTCTATTCTTCTCTGACATCTTCCATTTGTAGATTATTCTACAAGTCATTTTTCATATTGAGAAATAATTCATTACTTCTATTAGTCATTCTATAGTAATCATCTCCATTAGAGTTATAATCCATTATATTTTCCTTGGTGAGAAAATTTTCATCGATTTTAACATTTGTGCACTCTACTGTAGTTTTGTTTCTACAGTTGAAACATTAGTAATCTTTACTTTTTAATTAATAGCCAATAAACATACCTTCATCACTCCTTGGATCAAACTTACCAATATCATCATCTCTTTTCATGTAACATTTGGTTCCAAATATCCTACAGTACTTGATTGAGGGTGAGGGACCAAATCATAATTCATATTTGCACTCTATTCAATGTGTATACTACTATATTTACTACTTTTGTCCAAAAAGTCTTGAGTACATCATTCTCAAATAACATAGCTATTTCTGATTTAGCAATTGATTTGTTTCTTCTTTAAGCAATTGCATTCTATTTAGGTGTATGGGGTGAAGATAGTTGTCTCCTGATACCATGCTCTTCACAATAGATTGTCATGACCCCTCCTAAAGAGAATCCTATAATTATTGGATAAAATATAATAATAATTCGTATACTATTCCTAAAGAAATAATATTGATAAACTATAAATATTTATGATCGATTTATTTTACTTGATTATTTATATTATATATATGAATATAATAAAATTATTATTCATAATAATAATATCAATGTATATAGAGTGAATAAACGTTATAATTACAATGTAAATCAATAAGATTATAATATATCTAAATATTATCACATTTGGATATACATATTGTTAGTAACTAATGATAATAAATTGATTAATAAATTAATCAATATAATGTATATATTAATGACATAAGAGTTAATATAAATATTAATACAATATGGTATTATATTTACATAACATATATTTAAATATGTTATAATAACATACAATATTATATAACATATTTAATAATAACAAATACCCTATAAAATATAGCAATTATTCAATGTACATAAACTATGATTACAAAGAACGTTTAAATCTGTATTGAATAAAATTATATAATTAAAAAATATATATATATGCTATCATTGATCATTCACAAAAGATAAATATTTATAATCTATTCAATCATTTGATGATAATATAAATTTATATTATTATTATAATACATAATTAAATATAATTCAATAAACATTTATAAACTAAACCAACCCATACCTATAATCTAGCAATTAATGAGATGTTAAATAGCATAACCAATTCACATTAGGTTGAACATATTATCAAGTCAACCACCGCTCACACAAGGGTCACATCACATTGAGTATGGAGGTATACGTATAAAGGGAATATAATGTGGAGTAGTGAAGTGAAGGGAAGGAGATCACAGAGTATCTAATTGGTCCTATCTCCCATAATCAAAGTGCATCTAACCCACTGAAGACTCCACCTACTTTCATTGGGTTTTGATGCAAGAAAATGTGGACTAAGGAATATCAACTGCTATGAAGGATATTCTAGCTTACCATTTTTGGAGACATGGAACAAGTTTCGATGAGGGCATAGACCATATCAAAGCAGATTGAATGACATGCAACAACTTGGTTGGGTATCCAATGCAATAAGAGGATATTATTATTAAGGATATTAAAGGACACTATTATAGGTAGATATTATTAGTAAAAAGGGAAAAGGTTTAGACTCGTAATAAAGGAATAATACACACTAATATATAATTAGAAAGATTTCCTAATTGAGGTTATCTTTTCCTAGATGTGTATAAATTATCAAAGATTTGGAAGCTCTAACGCTAATTTTATATATTTGTAAGTGGAAAACACAAACTTAGAGATTTATATGATCTTGAATTAGGAAACTGAGAGAAACTTGGAAGGACAATAAAAATGAGACATTACAATTGGTATCAGAGCCTGATCCTGCCATCTTAAAAGATAGTAAATGTGAAAAGGAGCAAAAATGAGTGAAGACCTATCTAATGAAATTGGGAATCTTATGGAATAGACAAACCAAACTCTAGCAGAGTAGATAGAGAAATCAAACCAAGCACTCTTTCAAGCATTGAAAAACATGGGAAATTTCATAAACAACCTAAGAAACCATAATGCTAATGGAAGAAATGTAAGTTCAAACCACTCAGAAAATAATGGTGCTTCATCATCTTGTGTGCCCAAAACCCCTTTCTTACCTCAGGAGGACCTCTCAATAGAAGAAGAGGGACAAACAACCAATAATGCTATTGAGAATGCAAGAGCTTATTCTAGCCTTGAACCAAAAATTAGAGAGCTAGTAACATTTAGAGAATTCTATGAAGCCAATAGGTAAGAAACTCCTAGGAGAGAAAAAAGACCACAAAATTGAGATCTTAAAAGAAAAAAAAAAGGTAACACTTCCAAATTATGATGGATCAAAAAAGACCACTTCATGCGCTTGGCTACAAAAATTGAACACTTATCTTACCCTTAGCCTGATGACAGAAGAGGATGCACTTCAATTTACAATCCTTCACTTAGAAGGCACAACACATGATTGGTGGCATCATGGTCTTGTTACTCAAGGACACCAAAATATTATTTCTTATGAAGAATTCTCTCAAAAACTCATTAAAAGGTTTGATAGAAAGAACCCTCAAGAAGACTTTAGAAAGCTTACTCAAATCAAGCAACAAGAATCAGCTGAAGGTTATATAGTTGAATTCCAAAAACTCTCTGTCAGAGTTACAAGAGTAGATAATGATAGACTCACTTACTTGTTCATGGAAGGATTAAAAGATTCACTAAGAAAGCTGGTCAGTGCTCTTAAAGCAACATCTCTGGCTGAAACCATTGAAAATTCTTTGAGATTATAAATTTCATCATCAAGTTGTAGACCTTTACACAACCATAGCAAACCATTCCATGATACAAATGAAAAAGCACAAGCAATAACTCCCAAAAAGAAAATATTTTCACTATGGTGAGGACTTTGAAAAGGGTCACCTATGCCAAGATGAGAAAGCTCAAAAATAATGAGAAGACTTAAGAAGGAAGAAATTATGCTTCAAATGCAAGGAATCATGGGAACCAAGACACAAATGTGGGAAGAAAAGTCAAGTTCATAGAATAGAGGAATTAATCAACCTAGAATTAGAAGGGACAACACTGAAGAAGATGAGATATGAGCAAGGGAACACCAATAACTTTTAGTCAATGAACAGAAAGGGAAGCCAATAGAGCTTTGAGGAAGTTCAACCATACTTAAAAATATGAAATTGTAAGTTTTCTTAATTAATGTAATCATAAATTTTTAAAATTGATTATTTGAGAAATGATTTAGGGATTTCAAGTAGCTTTCCTATGGAGTCTACAATCAAGGAAGGTCTATAAGATGCCTTATTGTAGTACTAGTTAAGGGAAATACTATATAGAAACCCACCATATATAGCTTTCCTATGGAGTCTACAATTAAGGGAGGTTTGTTAAGACATCTTATTGTAGTACTAGTTAAGGGAAAGACTATAAGGGCATGTATCCTTCCTATGGAGTCTATAATCAGGGAAGAGCTGCTATGATACCCTATTGTAATACTAGTTAAGGGGAAGATAGTAAAGGAACCCTACCACTTTCCTATGGAGTCTGTAATCAGGGGAGAACACCCTATTGTGGTACTAGTTAAGGGGAAGATAGTAAGGGCACCCTATCAACTTCCCTATGGAGTCTACAATCAAGGGAGAGCGGTTAGGACACCCTATATCAATGCTAGTTAAGGGAAAGATAGTAATGGCTCCTTTTCACAAGAACCTTTCTATCCAAACAAGCAATCCACTAACCAGACCACCTCATGTGGATGCCTAACACCTACCATCAGGGCCGAGGAGGCCAATGTTCCACTCTTGGGCTTAGTATGGAACTGGCTTGGATTAACTTATTATCATTCAAATTTCTTAGAAGTTTATATATATTTGCATGCATGTACTAATGCTTATTTTGTGGTTTCAAGGTTCATAAGCCTAATAATGAAGTATAGTCATTATGCATTGTTAATTTTAGGATCTAATCAAGGCTATGTATGATGTGTCTACATCTTGTCTACTTCATGTCTTCATGCATCAATGTGTATGCCTCCTATTTTATTTGTGTCTTCATACATTCATATGTATACTTTGCATTCAAATGCATACTACATGTGTGGGTCTTTTATAAAATAAATGAAGTAATATTACAAGTAAAAATTTGAATGGGATCTAGTAGTTAATTCTGTTATATAAGGTGAAACAAATATGAAAATGCTTATTGCTTGAGGACAAGCAAATTCGAGAGGGGTGGACTCTCATGACCCCTCCTAAAGAGAATCATATAATTATTGGATAAAATATAATAATAATTCATATACTATTCCTAAAGAAATAATATTGATAAACTATAAATATTTATGATCTACTTATTTTACTTGATTATTTATATTATTTATATGAATATAATGAAATTATTATTCATAATAATAATATCAATATATATAGAGTGAATAAATGTTATAATTACAATTTAAATCAATAAGATTATAATATAACTAAATATTATCACATTTGCATATACATATTATTAATTACTAATGATAATAAATATATTATTAAATTAATCAATATAATTTATATATTAATGACATAAGAATTAATATAAATGTTAATACAATATGGTATTATATTTACATAACATATATATAAATATTTTATAATAACATACAATATTATATAACATATTTAGTGATAACAAATACCTTATAAAATATAGCAATTATTCAATATACATAAACTACGATTACAAGGCACATTTAAATCGATATTGAATAAAACTTTATAATTAAAATAAATATATATACGCTATCATTAGTCATTCACAAAAGATAAATATTTATAATCTATTCAATCATTTGATGATAATATAAATTTATATTATCATTATAATACACATTTAAATATAATTCAGTAAACATTTATAAACTAAACTGACCCATACCTAAAATCTAGCAATTAATGAGATGTTAATTAGCATAACCAATTCGCATTAGGTCGAACATATTATCAAGTCAACCACCGCTCATGCACGGGTCACATCACATCGAGTATGGAGGCATACATATAAAGGAAATATAATGTGGAGTAGTGAAGTGAAGGGAAGGAGATCGCAGACTATCTGATTGGTTCTATCTCCCATAATCAAAGTGCATCTAAGCCACCGAAGACTCCACCTCCTTTCATCAGGTTTGGACACGAGCAGATGTAGACTAAGGCATATCAACTGCCAATAAGGATCTTCCAGCTTACCATTTTTGAAGACATGGAACAAGTTTTGATGAGGGCATAGAGCATATCAAAGCAAACCAAATGACGTGCAACAGCTTGGTCGGGTATCCAACACAATAAGAGGATAATATTATTAAGGATATTAAAGTATATTATTATAGGTAGATAGTTATTAGTTAAAAAGGAAAAGTTTTAGACTCATAATAAAGGAATAATACACACTAATATATAATTAGAAAGATTTCCTAATAGAGGTTATCTTTTCCTAGATGTGTATAAATTATCAAAGATTTGGAAGCTCTAACACTAATTTTATATATTTGTAAGTGGAAAACACAAACTTAAAGATTTATAAGTTCTTGAATTAAGAAACTAAGAGAAACTTGGAAGGAAAATTAAAATGGGGCATTACATAGATATTGAGTTATCTAGAGGTGAATTCTCCTCCTCTATCTGATCTTAAGCTCTTGATTTTAACATTAGATTCATTCTCAACTTTGTTCTTAAATATCTTGAATTTCTCAAATGCCTCTAATTTTTCTTTAAGTAAGGCTACCCACATCATTTTAGTAAAATCATCAATAAAAATCATAAATTACCTTTCTCCATAGAATCCTCTTGTTCTTGCAGAACCACTCAGATCTATATGAACCAATTCCAACTTTTGTGTAGTAAAAGCTGCTTGCTAGGAAATGATACTCTATTCTGCTTAGCCAAGATACATTCCTTACAAGTAGTGTTAGTGGGCTTAGTGATCTTAGGTAAATCTCTCACAAAAAATGTAATACTGGCTTTCACAATGTTATCAAAATTAATGTGATAAAATCTTCTATGCCATAACCAACTATTGTCAATCTTTTCTACCAAACATGTAATTTCAGTGGAGTTTAACCAAAATACATCATCTCTAGTTCTTGTGCCATTGCTAAGTATTTTTCCTTCATTTTTCTTGATAATGCATGTGTTAGTACCAACTTGCAATTGGTAACCTTTGTCCATAAGTTTTCCAATGCTCAATAGGTCATGCTTTAGTCCATCAACAAAGTAAATAGCATCAATGTATGGTTTACCATCAAGTGTGATAGATTGAATTCCTATAATATGAAAGGTTGCATTGTTCCCTACTCTAAAAATTCCTCTATTATGCCTTCTAAATTTGATAAAATTGCTCATATCACCAGTCATGTGATGTGAGCAACCACTATCAATGATCCAATCTTTCTTTTTAACTTGTGAGATATGCGCACTTTCTTCTTTGATTTCTCTTTCAAGATCATCTTCCTTTATAGACATGAACCCTAATTTTTCTTCACGTGTTCTAGACTTAAATCTTTCGTTATACTTTCTTTATCTTTAGGACACTTAGATGCATAATGACCATATTCATTACATACATCCAACATTTGAAGATATTCTTACCATCTTTTTCTCTTTCCACAGGAAGAGCTAATCCCTCTTGGATATTTTCTTCAATGGACTTGCTACTACTGGCAATGTTTCCTTGCACTGTTGTGCTCCTTGTTAAACTAGGTTTGATGCTTAGTGCACTAAATGCTTTGTAAACTTTTTTCCAATTCTCCAAACTATTTCAGATCAAATTTTACAACTTCCAATCTACCATGCAATGTCTCTTTGGTGAAATTAGTAGTGCAGGGTATCATCAACTAAATCATTTGTGCTACTATTTTGAAAGGTGGTGTCAGAGTTTTCAAAATATTCCATATCACTTCATCATCAGACTTCTTTCCATCATGATATGTGATTCCTGCAACAATCTCATATATTTACCCAACATAGCTTCTTCTAGATTCATCTTCCATCATTCTTGCATCTCGCAATACAAAATTTTGTAATCTAACACTTTTTTCATGTGTATCACCCTCATTATTAGCCTTTGAGGTTTTCCAAATTTAATGAGATGTTTTGAGTACTTTTACCTAATAATACTAGCTTTCAGGTAATGCTGACAATATTTCTTCTCTTTCCCTTATGTTCTACATGAACACTTGTCTCTGTTCCTTGGTACAAGTTTCAAGATTGTCTTCTTTTATAATATTTATGGATGCCTTGGTTACAAGCCAATATCCTAGACTCATGCACAAGAGATGAGTCTTCATTTTATGCTTCCTTCTATTGTAGTTTTTTCCATCAAATCTAGGACTTTCCTTCCCAAATAGATCACCATGGATCTCCCAAAGTTGTTAAACTTCCCTTCAAGGATTTGAAGCTCTGATACCAATTTTTAGAAATAGTAGTACACCAGTACAACAGAGAGGGGGCATGAATTAGTTATACAAAAATCTAAAATATTAAGCCTCTTAAATAATTCTTAATCATTCAACCAAAGTAAACAAAAATTATAACTAAATGTGGATACACAATTACACCAAATAATTTGACTAGGGAAACCAATGATCAAAGAGAGAACCTCAGCAGGAATGATGCCCACAAAATAATGTACTCATCTGAATATTCCTTGTTAGAGGATGGACCCTATTAGGAGTCTATTATAATTCTTAGTACAAAGAGTCCCTATTATGAGACTTCAAATCCCTATTAGGATATTCTAATCCTATTAGGAGTTTTAGAAGGTAGCTAAACCCACTGTTCAAATAGCTTCAGGATCAGATCAGCAAACCTAGTGTCTAATTGATCTCGATATTATTCATTTTAGAATAACAGATCTCTGTGACAATCTTCTTCTTCTTCCTCTGTCTAGTACGCCAAACTCCTTCACCTTTAGATCATGCAACAAAAGTTGGAACTCTAAATTCATCAATAGTAACCTTTGTGGTCAGTTACATGCATTAGAAGATTACTCTGCTCCTCTACTTAACAATTTGTAATTCTTTAATACTTCTCAATCTCCATGATGCTGTATAAAGCTCGAAAAAAATATTTCCTTTATATCACACTCAATATTAATTCCTTGAGTTGTATCCATACTTTATTATAAGTTAATTAAATGAAATACACATTTAATTAATGATATTAGCTCACAATTACACAAAAAATTTCACACGTGCAACTTCCATGCCTATGCATTCACTAATGCCATTATTAGTCAATTTACTTCCTCAATTAACTATGAAACTCTTCATTCCAAACACAATGTGTTATATCAATCATACAATAGAAACTATTTTCCCAATGATTTGTTTCCCTATAGTTCTATGCAAACCATTAAGATCTGTTGTATGTTGTTGATTCAAGTTCTACACACTTTCACACATGTTAAATACATGTTGTAGTATATTTTGGTAACTTCACATAGGCATAAATGCAATGTGATGTCTTTAATACATAAATCTCATTCTACTAATTTGTCAGTCTTTTGAAAACTTATTACTATGTTGTCATCAATGATAGACACAATCAGAACACTATTCTAGAATACTCCCTGATAGCATCAACATTCATGCTAACAAAATATAGTAGTGGAGAAAGCTTAGGTGTACCAAGTCCATAAGGCATCATGTCTCCTATACATGCAAACACCCTTGACACTCTAGAAGCTAAGTAGTCAAGGGTCACAAATAAAGGAGAAGATGATGAAGATAGAGAAACAAATGAAAATGATAATATTATTTCTAAACCTCATATTGAGGGAAAAATAAATCAAATAAACCTAAAAAGAGTGCAACTATTGTTGTCTCGATTACAGATGCACAAGTAATACCAAGTGATGACACCCTTCACCAACTCACATGACAATGAAGAGAAACATCACTCCCTCACCTAGTAGAAAGATAAAAAAATAATAGGCCGTTCACCATGTATTGAGGTTAGTCTAGATGAAATCATTGAGATGGCACAATTGGATCTGGCATATTCCACCTTAAACGAAAATATTTTTTTCCAAGAAATTTTGGAGAAAAAGAAGAGACAAGAAGAGCTCAAGAGGGAGAACAAACATAAATAGGTATTATATGATGTAAATCATATTTTGTTGATCCTTTTGAAAATCATAAATTGGAAGAAGATGCACCAATCATAAACCATTTGATAAATATAATTGATCGAGTGAATCTAGAGTTATGCAATCAAATTTAAATTTAATGAATGGATCGGCAAGAATATTTGAAATCAAGGTTTTGGACAAAGTCTCCATAACTATTGTCCAATAGAAAGTGCAATTATAGGAGAAAGTATAGATTATTATTGAGTTACTAGAAAAGGTACAACATTTGTATATAAGTTGGTCAGATGTGCCAAGGTTTACACATTATATTTAGGCACCAATAATTAAGACTCAGGCTCAGATGAATAGATCTAGTGGCATTATTTCAAAGTTAGTAGGATCAAGCATTGATTATTATAAGAATCTACTATGTGCTCAAGGTAAATTGGTTGTGCTTCATGTAGTTGACAAAAAAATGAGATCCAAATTGATCTCTATTCAAGAAATATTGATACCTCATTTGGAGGTCATGCAGAGAGAATTTAAAACAACCCAGATCTTATCATAGATTATCATAATCTTTTGGTGGCTGATAATTTAATTGATTTATCTACAAGATTATAGTTGTGAAATAATGTTTTAAAGGCCTCAAGAATCACATGGGATCATGTATTGTTAACGATTACCAAAACTCACAAGGAATCCATTGAAACATATTGTTTACTTCCACCAATTCAACCCAACATTAGTGAGATATAATGTTCAAAAGAAAGGAGGAAAGATACATGTGTAGAGGGAAAGAGATATGAAGGCCTGATAACATAATTAAAGAGAGACAAAGTAATGCGATGTGAACAAGATGAAATAGAAAAGTAAAAGAAGATGTATAATTTAAAATGCATAGATTTGAATAAGGATGAAATGGTTATGTTATTCATGTTTTGCATTATTGTCGCTTTTTTAATAAGTAATAAGACTTAGAGGATAGTTCATTATTAGATTTTTTTATAATGACATAAATATGATAAAGTATTTTTTCTAGTAATGTCAAAGGGGTGGATGTTAGATGCAATTGTTCAATTGTGTGTTGTCTTTGATTTTACACAAATGTCATATCAATTATCAGACAGAGTCTACAGAGCATTCCTGAATGTACTCTATGGAAATAGTTTCTACTAAGCTCACTCAGGCATCGAGGTTTTTATGATAGAAGTCAATTTCTACCGAGCTCACAAGGTCAGTGAAGGGAAGATAGTGTTTACTGAGTTCACTCAATCTCCAAAGGATTTTGTTGAATTCATAGTGTTTACCAAGCTTTATTTGGTTAGTAGTGAAAATCATTTCTGAAGCAGTGCTTACTGAGCAGGGTTGGCTAATGAAGGATTTCATTGTTTTGGGAAATAATGTTTAATTGTTTCATGTAATGTTTGTAGCTAATTGATCTAATGATTATTAGTAATTATAACTTGTAAATGAGCCAACTAGATAATTTGTAAGGTATACATAGAAAGTCAAGTTGTGAATTCTAAGTTGTAATGAGGAACATGCAAGTGAGTCAATTGTGTGAACAGAAAAGTGTGAATGAATCTTGAAGAAGGATCAAATATCCTTGAGGAGCAGCAAAGGTATATTCAATCAGAGAGGATGTAGTAAAGCAAAATAGAGATCTGTAATAGAAAATTTTAGTTGGATCTCATTTAGGTCACTTCATTGTTACTATTTCATCATTGTATTAGTGTTTCCTAAATCTCTTAACAAAGTTGTTTTAAAAACCAATTCTATAAATCCTCTAACAAGGTGGACATTTCTATTAAATTATTCTTAAGTCCTCTAGAAAGGCCACTCCTAATAGGGTGATTTAAATCCTCTAACAAGGTCACACCTAATAGTGTGATTTGTAACCTTTAATAAGGTTGGCCCCTAACAATACTCACTTCAAAAGAGTGATAATCAGTAGCTAGTTACTTGGTGGTTTTCCCATATTGGGTTTCCATGTTAAATCTGGTGTCTCTTATGTAGATGTTATTTATTTTATGCATGCATGTTAAATCTTTGTAAATGCTTAAAGATTAGTAATAAGTTAACATACATCTACCAAGTTAGAAGAGTTAATCCATCTATATTTCTAACAATTGGTATCAGAGCTTTTGGTGCTTGCAGGAAGGATTTCAAGGATCTAAGGTAAAGATCGAGATGTCTTACAAGAGGGAAATTCCAAGGCTTAACAAGGATAACTTTTCAGCATGGTAGGGTCTCATGAGGTTCCATTTGGCTTCCATTGGAGATACAAGATTGAAATATATTGATGAAGCATATGTAACTCCTTCTGGAACACTATCTATCAATGACATTGCTGAGAAGAAGACATATAACACCATGATGATAGACATTGCATCTACCCTAAGCTAGGAAGAATTTCATGATGTCAAGGACTGCAAAACTACTTTTGAAATGTGGAACAAGCTAAAAGATATCTATGGAGGTGATGACAATGTGAAAAGAGCCAAAGCAGAAAGTCTAAGAGAACAATTTAATCAAATGAGGATGAGAGAGGATGAAAACATTGACAAATATGTCAAAAGAGTCAAAGTAGTTGTTAGTGCAATCAAGGCTTCTAAAGGAGACATTGAGGAGGAAACAGTTGTAAGTAAAGTTCTTCGAACATTACTTCCCATTTATGCAATTAGAGTTTCTACAATTTAAGAAAGAAGATGTGAGGCAAATCATAAGATAAATTTGGAAGCCAAAGTAGGAAGATTGACTGCATTTGAATTAGATAACAATAACTATGTTCTAGCTTCCAAGAACATTGAATCAACTTTTGAAGCCAAGCTTTCACTCAAAGAAAAGGGCAAGAAGATAAAGGATTCTTAGTCAGAAAGTGAAGAAGAATCAAAATAGAGTTTTGAAAATAATCTTGAGGTGGTTGAAGCTCTAATAGAAAATAAATTATTCTAGAGAAAAGGAAAATACAAAGTTAAGGTTCCTCTAATTTATTTTTCATGTGAGGAAATTGGACATATTGCTACTAGGTGCCCCAACAAGAAAAATAAGGATGAGAAGAAACCTCACAAGTGCAATAGAAAGAAAGATTTGAAATCATTCAAGGAAAAAGGTAAGAAAACATGTTTCATGGCTAAGGATTCTAATGATTCTAAAAATGGTGAAGATGAAATTATTTACATTGCCATGAAAGATGAATCTGACAATGATGAGGAAGATAAAATAACACTTATCTCTCATGTGAGAAAAAAGATACATGGATCATAGATAGTGGTTGCTCTCAAAATATGATTGGTGACAAAACAAAGTTTGAATATTTTGAAGTATATGATGGTGGTACTCTAAGATTTGGTAATAATGAACCTTGATGCATAAAAAGATTAGGAAGAATCTCACTAACTAAAGAGCTTGTATGTGATAATTCATGTATGGAAAAGCAAGACTATTGGATGACAAAGGAAAGCTGATTGGATCAGGCATTCTATCTTGAACTTGGTAAATTCTCATTCTTTATTGCTCAAGTTGAAGAAAGTTGGTTATGGCATAGAAGGTTATGTCATGTGAACTTTGATAATCTGGTGAATATAAGAAAATTCAAAAATATGAGAGGCATTCCTAGTATAAAGAAACCTAAGGTTGGTCTAAGCAAGAATTGTTAGATTGGTAAGATGGAAAAGACTAGCTTTAAAAGTAAGAACTATTAGTCTGAAGAAGTTTTGAAAATTGTGCATATTGATTTGTGTGGACCTATTGGAATTGAAAGCTATACTGGCAAAAAATTCTTTATTATTTTTGTTGATGATTACTCTAGAATGATGAATGTCATACATCTGAGAGAGAAATTAGAAATAATTGAGAAGTTCAAATGGTATTTGGCCAGAGTAGAGAAGGAAACAGGGAAAAGACTAAAATTCTTGAGGTTAGACATAGGTGTTGAATTCATCTCCCATGAGTTCAATAACTTTTGCATTGAAAGGGGAATCAAAAGATAGGTATTAGCCCTTGGAACTCCTGAGAAAAATGGAAACGCTGAAAGAAGGAATAGATCTATCATGGACTGTGCAAGAAATTTAATGATTGAAAAGAACATTTCTATCAAATACTAGAAGGAAGATATCAGCATTGCAATTCATACCTTGAACTGAGTATAGCTAAAGAAGGACTCATTCAAAACCCCCTATGAGTTATGGTATGCAAATAAACCTAATGTAATTTACTTAAAAGTATTTGGAAGAGAACATTATATTCTAAAAGAGTCTAGAAAAGGTAAATATGATGTGAAGGGTCATGAAGGAAAATTTTTGGGATATTCTTGCAAGAGTAAAGCATATAGATATTTGAATTTGTCTACACACAAAGTCATAGAAAGTGCACATGTGAAAGTTGATGCATTTTCAGACAAGACTGAAGAAGGAAGAAAAAATGAACCATAAGATTACATGAGATTTGTTTTTATTGAACCTAATACAGTGCCAAATACATCTATCAATCAAGAAACTTCTAATCTCGAGTCTTCAGTCACCGAGTTGCAAGAAGTTCAAACTAAGCTATAGGAACCTAAGTCACATTCAGATGCCACTAAGCCAATGCCTACTGAGTCTGAAGGACCCAAGTAGCAAACAAATCATCTATTGCTACAAGTTGAAACTCAAAAGGAAGACAATGGAGCTTAGTCAAAAGGAAAGGAACCTATATTAGCCAAGTATGTCAGGAGACATCATGCACCAGATCAGATCATTGGAGATAAATTTGAAGGTACTATGAGAAGAAGTAAACTAAAAGCTACTTGTTTACATGCTGATTTTAAACCTAGAAATGTCAAAGTAGCATTAGAAAATGAGAGTTGGATTTAGACTATGAATGAAGAGATGGAGAAAATAGAGAAGAACAAAACGTGGACTCTTGCACCTAGGCCTAAAGATAAAAATGTGATTGGAACTAAGTGGGTATTCAAAAATTAAGTTGAATAAAGATGGTAAGGTGTCAAGGATCAAAGCTAGACTGGTATGTAAAGGTTACTCTCAAGAAGAAGGAATAGACTATAGAGAGACTTTTACTTCTATTGCAAGACTAGAAGGTGTCAGGACCTTACTTGCATATGTTGCATAGAAAAGATTTAAGGTATATCAAATGGATGTCAAATCTTCATTTCTCAATGGTATTTTGGATGAAGAAGTCTACATTGAACAACCTGAAGGTTTTGTTAATCCAGACAAGAAGGACATGGTCTACAAATTATACAAAACATTGTATGGTCTGAAACAAGCCCCTAGAGAATGGTATGAAAGATTGCATAACTATCTTATTCAGATTGGTTTTTAGAGAACTAATGATAATAGTAGCTTGTATATCAAGGAATGACTAAAAAACAAAATTTTTGTGGTAGAAATATTTGTGGATGACACTTTGTTTACATGAAATGATGATCTATGCAAATAATTTTCAGAGCAAATGAACAAGGAATTTGAGATGTCAATGTTTGGTGAGATTAAATTATTTGTTGGTCGTCAAATTTAGAAGAGGAAGAATGATATCTACATCACTCAATCTAAATACATCAAAGAGATACTCAAAAATTTTGGGATGGAAGATTGTAAACCAGTTGGAACTCCTATGTCCATTGGACTAAAGCTTACCAAGAATGATGAATCAAAGGAGGTAGGTCAAACATTATATAGATCAATGATTGGAAAGTTGTAGTATGTAGTTCATACAAGACTAGATATTGCTCTTGTAGTTGGTATAGTTGCAAGATTTTCAGCAAAACCAAGAGAAAATCACATGACAACAATCAAAAGGATAATGAGATACTTGAAAGACACTGAACATTATTGATTATGGTACAAACTTGTAGGTAATCTAGACTTGAAAGTCTTTACTAATGTTGATTGGAGAGGAAACATTGATGACAGAAAAAGCACAAGTGGAGGAGCATTTTTTAGTGAAAAGAGGTTGGTTTCTTGGACAAGCAAAAAGAAAAATTTCACATCACAATCTATAGCAAAAGCAAAGTATGTTATAGCAGCAATAAATTGTTCTAATATTGCTTGGTTCAAACAATTATTGGAAGGCATTAAGGTGGAAATTAAAGAACTCGGTGTTATGTTTTGTGACAATAAAAGTACAATCAACATATCTCAAAATCTAGTGATGAATTCAAAAACCAAGCACATTGCAATGAAGTATCACTTTGTCAGAGAATTGGTGTAGGATAAGGAGATTAGATTGGAATATGTCCGTACAAAAGAAAAAATTGCTAACATATTCAACAAGCCATTACGAAAAGATGCATTCTTGTATCTATGAGGTAAGTTAGGGGTCATTCCCCTATCTAAGGCTCACTAAAATGAAGTTTTAGTAATGCATCAACAGGAACCAAGTTGAAGATCTATAAGTTGATGTAGCATAATGAAGGGGACATTGCATATGAATCAATACTTAGGTAAATCTTACTTGTTTAGCTTGTGTTGCCTTTGACATGTGTTGTCAAAGAGGGAGATTATACTGTCATATTTCTCTAAAATTTGAATTTGTTTGTGAAGAGTTTGCTATTTGAAAAGAAGCTATTTAATTCCTTCACAAAGGGAGATTACTGTATTTGAGAATTTTGTGGCATAAAATCTAAGAGGGAGAAATATTCTATCAGAAAAAGGCTTGTTCTCAGATCTCATTCTGCTATGACATGTTGTGTTGCCATCAATGCCAAAGAGGGAGATTGTTGGATGCAATTGTCGAATTATGTGTTGTCTTTGATGTTAAACAAATTTCATATTAGTTATCAAATAGAGTCTACCAAACTCATTTGGTTGGCAAAGGAAATTACAGAGTCTATTGAGTGTTGCTGAATATACTCTGTAGAAATAGTTTCTATTAAGCTCACTCGGGCGTCGAAGGTTTTTGTGACAAAAATCAGCTTCTACTAAGTTCACAAGGTTAGCAAAGGGAAGACAGTGTTTACCAAGTTCACTCGGTCTCTAAATGATTTTTCTGAATTCATAGTGTTTACCAAGCTTTAGTTGGTTAACATTCGAAATCATTTTGAAGAAGTTTTTACTGAGCAGGGTCAGCCAATGAAGGATTTCATTATTTTGGGAAATAAAGTTTAATTATTTCATGTAATGTTTGTAGCCGACTGATGTAATGATTATTGGTAATTGTAACTCATAAATGAGCTAACTAGATAATTTGTAATGTATAAATAGAAATTCAAGTTGTGAATTCTAAGTTGTAATGAGGAGCATGCAAGTGAGTCAATTGTGTGAAGAGAAAAGTGTGAGTGAATCTTGAAGAAGGATCAGATATCCTTGAGGATCACTAAAGGTGTATTTGATCAAAGAGGATCTATTGAAGTAGAAAAAATATCTATAATAGTAAAGTTTAGTTGCATCTAATTCAAGTCCCTTCATTGTTACTCTTTCATCATTGTAGTAGTGATTGCTAAATCTCTTAATAGAGTTAGTTTAAAAACCATTTTTGTAAATCCTCTAACAAGGTGGATAGTTCTATTGAATTTTTCTTAAGTCCTCTAGAAAGGCCACTCCTAGCAAGGTGATTTAAATCCTCTAACAAGGTCACACCTAAGAGTGTGTTTTGTAACCTTTAATAGGGTTGGCTCATAATAGGGATCACTTTAGAAGAGTGAAAATCAGTAGCTAGTTACTTGGTGGTTTTTCCCATGTTGGGTTTCCACATTAAATTTGGTGTCTCTTGTGTAGATTTTATTTTTTTTATGCATGCATGTTAAATCTTTGTGAATTCTTAAAGATTCGTAATAAATTAACATACATCTACTAAGTTATAGCATTTTTTTGTGTGGCTACCTAGTGATAGCAATAACTAAGTTTATAAGACATCTAAGGGATCTGTGGATTTATTTTTGTGGTAACTGCTTCACACCCCCCCTCAGTTACTCCATCTATATTTCCAACAATGTATTGTTGCTATTTCTAATCATTGTTGTCCACTAGTGTCAAATGCTTTGTCATTTACAAGAGAGATCCAAATAGTCATTACTATGATTAAGCTACTCTATACAAACTAAATCATTTACAAAAGTAAGTTTGCACCTAGGTCTATAGGCATTGAGTAATTTTTAGGTCATTGAGTATTTTTTGTATATGGACCCACCTCATGAGTGAATGAGCAAGTCAACAGCGACTGAGAAAGTTTTTGATAACACAAGTGCCGAGGTACTTAGTATGTACTGAGCACAATGAAGGGTAATAAATAGCAATTTCAAGCATCAAGAATCAGCAAAGGTCAAGATACACAAAGTTAAGATGAAAGTAAGAAATGCAAAAAAGTTTTACGAAAAATGATTATCAGTCTCACTTGGACGCAATATTCAATTTTTGAAGAAGTTGTTATAGAACATTTAATATTTAAATAAGATGTTATAGAACATTTACATGTTGTGGATCACAAACCCCTATGTTGTGTGCCCAATGAACATGATGAATAGGAAATGCATGGAATCGTCTAAAAAAAATCCTCACAAAAATCTTTATTTGGTGATGATCTTAACCTAGATCATATGCCAATAGAGAAGGAGATGAAAATAATTTATGTGTGAAGATGAAGCTATAGACAAAAAAGGATTAAGATTAGATTAAAAGTGATTGAAGAATTCTTTAATCATCTCACAGAACGAGTGACCTAGCCATTGTAGTGAAGTGAAAGGGAAAGAAAAACATATCAAATTACAGGAGAGGATCAGTTACCAAGGAGGAGACTCGAGATCATCTTACAAAGCATACTGAGTGTAAGGTATTGAATTAGTTTTGACAGACATGAATAAGGCTAAATCTCATAATAGAGTGGTCTTAATAGATCTTTGTAAATATCCTAATAGAGTCCTTACTTTTTTGTAAGTGTTAAATTATCTAACAAGGTGAGACCCACTAGTCCCCTAAGCCTTCAATAGGGAAAACTCCTCATAGGGTAGATCATATTTTATGGTCAAACATTGTAACCTTAACTGGTTAACTTTATCATTGTAGTAGTAAATATTTGTGCATCTCATTCCCACCCCAATTTTAGCTTCACCATGGAAGGTTTCTTGGTAAAAAATACTATTTTTATGTATTTTAGTTTAATGTGTGTGACTGATCATATTTGGATGTTACAAGAATTTTTTATTACTAGTTTTACATCGACAAGTTATTCATAGATATGAATGAATCTGAGAATTTTTTTAAGTGTTTTATATTCTAATATGTTGTAATGTTCCATTCATCTTGTGTGCCTAATATCCAATTAAAAACTACTTGATTGTAAGGTTCCATTTGTCCCTTGTGCATGATAGCAGTTACCCTTTCATCATGTGTGCCTGATATTCAGTTACCCATTAGTCTCATGTGCCTGATAGCTAGTTACCCATTGTTCCAATGTGCCTGATAGCTAGTTACCCATTGGTCTTATGTGTCTAATAGCTATTTATCCATTCATCTTGTGTTCCTGATAGCTAGTTACCCCTTGGTCTTGTGTTGTTGATAGCTAGTTAATCATTGGTCATGTCTGCATGATATCCAATTACCTGTTGCTCTCATATG
Source organism: Cupressus sempervirens (assembly GCA_028749045.1). NCBI lineage: Eukaryota > Viridiplantae > Streptophyta > Pinopsida > Cupressales > Cupressaceae > Cupressus > Cupressus sempervirens. Next base: position 319,803,325 of record CM053789.1, on the reverse strand, counting down.
CTTGACAGACAAACTTGATGGTCATATGGTATAGTTAAGTGGAGTGAAATAGTTATGTATAGACTATTTGGGGTGGGTCATACAATATCTTTTGGGAGGTGTTGGGTCATACATTATGAAGATAAAATGGTGGTGGTAAGGAAAGCCTGTATGGTCATGTGTGCAAGTTGTATTGTTTTTCTAGGAAATGTACAAAGGGAGTCTATGGATGGATGAGGTGGAGTATGGAAAGAGGAAATCTTCATCCATAAGGTAGGAGGGAGGAAGCTAGCAAATGGTGGATGGATGGGAAATGCTCTGTCCTGCAATACATAAACTTATTGATCCAAATTTATTAGATAACACGAAACAAGAATGGAGATTGAACACACATAACCTCTAATTAATATTAGTCACAAGATGGTTCTCTAATTTTCCAAATTCGTTCCAAGTATTACATATAATGAAATAGGGTGAGGGTTGAATACCATCAAAACTACACAAGCCAAGTAGGGGAAATCTTTCGCTTCTGAAATGACAAACAATAGAGAATCCCAATGGGAATTTTTAGTACAAAAGAAATAATTCAAATCACATACCCACGAATACCTAAAAATCATGCTTAAATACCGTTTAGGGAAAATCTTTCCAAGGCTATATAAAGATAGTAAACGACAACACTTACCAATAGAAACTAAAACAAAAATAGCTCTAAGATATACTAAATCAATTAGAACCACATATACAAATGTTAACTTGGACCCCATATTAATTAATTAAAGTAACTAATTAAAGGTCCTTTTTATTGTATTATTTAAATTATAGGACCAATTTATTAATTAATTTAATTATATAATTGCATTAAAATTGGAAATAGTACATACACCCCCACCACCCCCTCTTAGTATCTAGTTTATCATGTTTACTCGTCCATCCATCAACAAGAACATCATAATATAATTGATAAAATTATAAGTGTAAAGATTTACAATTAGATGTCCACTTTAACTTGGTGAGAAAGAATTGAGATAACCTAAAACAAAAGAACAAGCTAGTCCCCATTTTACAAAAGGTAGGAAACATATGATTTCACAAAACTGTTAGAACTTAACAAGATTGACAAGACTTAGACATCTTAATTTTTTTTATCTAGAATAAGGAACACGTATGAGAAACATAACTTATACCAAGATAATTAAATACACTTCAATACCCTATAGCTACAAGAAATTTATTCAAGCATGTCACTAGTAGAGTCTCCATTTTTTTGGCTCCTAATTTAGGATTGTCTAAATAACCAAGAAAATTGAAACAAAATTAATCTAAGAGTAGATATTTCCTTTGATGAATACACTTGAATAGAATCTAAGAAAAATTTAATGAATCTATCCTTCTACATTTCAAGCTCTGCAAAACCTAGGTGAGTAGAGCTTAGATTCATCTATATCACCTGTGTTAAAACAAAGATATGAATGTAAACAAAGAAGATAATATCATGATTCTTCTGTACTTATGCAATGCAATAGGTATGCAATAATTACTTATTAAATCTATGAATTCATAAGCTAAGTGACACTCTTCCTTTTAGCTCTACTATCAAAAAGTGAAATGGTCATTTTGATAGAAAATTGCAACAAGAACTATGGAAAATAAACAACAAAGCATGTGAAAATTTTATAGATTTGATCAATTCCTTATCTCAATTGGGCACCTAAATTATAAGGAATAAAACCATTGATATAACATAATTGAAACCATGGTATAAGATCTAAGATATGTTTTTTTACATCACTCATTAACAACACTAAAAATTTAGTCTACTTATCACAATCCATGTAAATACTTCATCAATATATATTTCTTCATTAAACTACATATTTAATCCTTTGAATCAAAGTAAAACAATGAAATGCATATCTCAGAAGACAACAAATGAGATAAATCGTAGATTTATTCCTCTGAAACTTGATAATGTAGTACACTAGAGAGATTTTAACCATAGTATTTTATTTATTGAAAACTTGTCCTATCTCTTCTATACAAGGAACTATGACTCACTAAATGTGAGAAATCCCATAGACTCAACATGAATTCATTAATCTTCTCAAGAAAATATACAATAGTGTTGCTCAAGATATGAAAACTTGCTAGAAAGGTGGAAACACAACTTGACAACTTGCTCAATAATTTCAAACCAATCTTGTATAGTGAGAAAAAAATGAGATGATACAAGAAGAGAAAGAGGGTCATAGCTGATATGATAGTGAAAAATGTGTTCATCACACTTCATCATATGTTGTTGTAAATATTCTCTCATCCCTCCTTCAATTGAAAATTAATTTTGCATCATTGGCCTCAACAAACTCATCAAAATATCTCCAAATGATGAAGAAACTGAATTTTGGGGATAAGCCAAAAAATGTACTAGAAAACATGCAAAAAAACTCACTAAATGGTTTTCAAGGAAAAATAACACCACTAGGAGAATCTCTACCAATTTTGAGAACAACATAGATAATTGTTTGCTCATAAAAATAAATAAAAATCTTCATGGAAGAAAACTAAACTAGTTATGTCTTACCCATTAATACCTACACGCAATTGGCATACAAGATCCAATTCATCATTTCAAGACCTTTCTAATGATATATGATACTTCCATCTTTGGATAAAATAATTATCATGGGCATCCATTTGAATCTACAAGTTTTGAGGATGAAAAAGACTTTATGTAAAAAAAAAATTGAAAATTCCTTTTAAACTAAAGTTAATCATTTATGATATGTTGTAAGTTTATTTTAAACTTATCCTTTTATGCTCATATCAGAATAAATAAATTTTAAATCATTTACAAATTTTGTTCAAAGCACGTGTGATCACTGCATTGGTTCTATTGGTCTTCTTTTCTTCCTTGTCCTCCCACCACATTATTATGAAGTTAGACCCACTATTATTTTCCATGATTTTATAGCTTTAGATCATGACTAGAGATTAGGCATCAAACTATTGCAAACCCATAAATAACCACTAGTGGTGAGGGCAATGTGGGAACCACTAGCTGGTAACTACTCATGACCTTCACAAAGTCCCACCTAACATGAACACTACTTCACAACCATTTGGGATAACCATAATCTAACTATTGAGATGTTGTGTTGATTATGCATGCAACTTTTCCACTCCTTTGTGAGAAATAATAAATATTTCAATCACAAAAACAACCCTAAAAATTGCTTGCACAACCCTAAAATATCTTGGCAACAACTATTACTGAGCAATAGATTTTTCTCGACAACCAAAGAAAATAGGTGGCAGACGAGTTTACCTAGTGAGCTCAGTAAATGAAGGATAAGCAACTCGGTAACCAAAGGATATCGAGTGAGCTCGATAGTGTGATTACTAAGTGAACTCGGTAACCACAGGAAGGTGGAGCTCGGTAGAAGAAAGCACCGAGTGAGGTCAGTAGCCACTACAGGGAGGAGCTTGGTAGAAGACATTATCAAGTGAGGTTGCTTTGAACTACAAATGACTTCTACCAAAGACAAAGTGCAGACTTATGACATGAATATTTTCACCATTAAAACTAGAAATCAAGAACTTGAAGCTTCCAAATAAAACTTTTCAAATGCAATGAATAGAAGGAGACAAATGGATTCAAGTATGCTTGCTTGCTTTCTATTCAACTTGGATTCAAACTATTACAAAATCTGGGAGCATTCAGATTCAACTAGAAAAAACCCTAAACTATTAAAACTTGAACAACTTCACTACTTAGAAACTTTAAACTTGCAGCTCTAATGGCTGCATACAATAATGCCTAGAGCAATCACTTCTTCAACAGGATGAATGAAACAATAGAACATTCAACTTACAGAATGATTAGAGAAGAAACACGTGCATCTGTATGCAAGAAATGAACTTCCTTTTCTCTGTACTTTGACGACTGGATCTACTGATCACTTCTCTTTTATTCCTTCTCTGCAACTTCTGATCTGCTCTTCTTCTCACTGGTCGAATGAATCTGATCATTCCTTTTGTTATACTTGCAAAATGTTTTCCCCCCATTTTTGAATTTGAAAATTTTCACCTACCATGCAATAAATTCATTTGATCATTCTGCAAGCTGTCAGGGAGGTAGGTGGGTGTTTGGCTCTAGGGAGAAATCACTAACCACAATTAATATTCCAACACTCCCCCTTTATCTCGAGCCAAACAAACAAGGATCACTACTGATCCAAATCAACTACACCAAGACACCTACTGATTAGGTAAACTGCTATTGCCATAGCCTCTCCCCAAAATTTAATTGGGAGACCTTTCTCTTTCATCATGCTCCTTGCCATCTTAGCAATGGTCCTATTCTTTCTTTTAGCCACTCCATTCTACTGTGGTGTATAGCTGGTTCTGAGTTCTTTCTTTATGCCATGTTTCCTACAAAAATTTACAAAAGAATTGGAGGTATACTCCCCTCCTCTATCTGATCTTAGGACCTTGATATAATGTCTACATTCTCTTTTAGCCCGGGCTTTAAATTCTACAAATTTTTCAAATGCTTCAAATTTATTCTTTAAGAAATACACCCATGTCCTACAACTGAAATCATCAATGAATGTCATGAAATAAGTACTCCCCCCAATGAAAGTAACTTGCATAGGACCGACTAGGTCAGTATGCACTAACTCTAATGGATATCTAGCCCTCTTAGAATTTCCAAAATTAAAGGGAAGCCTATGTTGCTTAACCAAAATGCAAGCCTCACACTTGTCACATGAATTTCCTATACGTGGCAAACCTTCTACCATTCTTTTATTTGACAATAAGTTTATACCAGCATAGCCAAGATGACCATACCTGAGGTGCCATAGCTGTGAGGGGTCTTCAATCACACTTCTTAGAGCTGATTGTGTCGGAGGTGCAGCACTAACTTGAGATGAGAAACATGTCTCAATCCTCAAAGGCAAAATTCTATTCTTGTTTATTTGAACTGCTGCAAGTAAATTTTTTCTCTCATCCTTTTGAATGAGCTGACCAACGCTCATCAAATTGTGCTTCATACTGGGGGAAAAATACACATTTTGTATTTTCCTTTTGTCACCTTTCTTGGTGCAGACCATAATAGATCCTTTGCCCACAACTGGTAGGGTTCCATTGTTACCCATCTTAATTTTTGATTTGAAACTCTTGTCAATGAATGAAAACAAGGTTTCATTACCACTCATGTGGTTGCTACATCCACTGTCGAGGTACAAAACCTCAGGGCTTCCTTCTTCACCAACATTACACATGATGAAGGCAGCAACATTGGGTCCACTTCCCATATTCACATCAGCCACATTTTCTTGTCCTAACTGATCATTCTACTTCTTCGAGAATTCACTTGCATAATGCCCATATTTATGATAATAGTAGCATTCTACATTACTCTTATTTGAGTTGTAGTTTTTCTTACCTCCTCTTGAAGTATTTTGTGAGCTACTTGCTCCATCTGCTCTTCCTGAGCTTTCTGCTACATCATTCCTTTGTCCTCCATTACCTCAGCCTTTGCCTCTAGAGTTTTTGCCTAAGCTATTTCTTCCTCTCCCCCTTCCTCTTGGATTTGACTGAGCCTTGAATGCTTGCTCTTGGGAAGATGAAGAAGTAGATCTATTAATCCTATGCTAATGGGTTTGAAGTGTACCCATTAACTCATCCATTGTCAAAACAGTGAGGTATTTTGCCTCTTCTATGGTCGTGACCAAATTTTCATATTTATGAGATAAACTCCTCAATATCCTTTCCACTGTCTTCTTCTCTTGATAGTCTTCTCCATTTGACTTCAGTTGGTTAATCACATTAGAGGTCCTTGAACTAAAGTCTGCAACTGATTCATTTTCCTTAATCTGAAGGTTCTCAAACTCCCTCCTTATATTCTGTAGCTTTACACTAAAAACTTTATCAATCCCCTTGAAGTTCATCTCAAGGATATCCCATGCTTCCTTTCCATAATTTTCTGTTGCAATCTTTGGAAAAATAGGTTTTGTCATTGCTGCTTCAATCAAACTTAATGCCTTAGCATCCTTTCTCCTTGACTCTTTCAAATGAGTCTTTTGTGCATTTGTGAGAGCAGCATACTGAGTTGGGTCTATCACATCATTAAATCCATTAACTAAAAACTCTGAAAAATCATTTGCAACCATTATGGTCTTCATTTTCTTTTCCAATGTATCATAATTCTATCCATTAAATGATGGTGGTTACTGCCATATCTTTCCTGCATCTCCTGCCATGATGAATATCCCAGAAAAAAAAATGCCCTAACTCACTGTGGATGTGGGGCCTCAAAGCTCTAATACCATGTGAGAAATAATACATATTTCAATCACAAAAACAACCCTAAAAATTTCTTGCACAACCCTAAAATTTCTTGGCAACAACTATTACCGAGTGATAGATTTTGCTTGGTAACTAAAGAAAATAGGTGGCAGGAGAGTTTACCGAGTGAGCTGGGTAAATGAAGGATAAGCAACTTAGTAACCAAAGGATACCGAGTGACCTTAGTAGTGTGATTACTGAGTGAACTTAGTAACCACAGGAAGATGGAGCTCGATAGAAGAAAGCATGGAGTGAGGTCGGTAGCCATTGCAAGGAGGAGCTTGGTCGAAGACTTTATCGAGTGAGGTTCATTTGAACTGCAGATGACTTCTACCAAAGACAATATCAAGTGTAGACTTATGACATGAATATTTTCACCATTAAAACTAGAAATCTAGAACTTGAAGCTTCCAAATAAAAATTTTCAAATGCAATGAATAGAAGGAGACAAATGGATTCAAGTATGCCTACTTGCTTTCTATTAACTTGGATTCAAACTATTACAAAATCTGGGAGCATTGGGCTTCAACCAGAAAAAATCCTAAACTGTTAAAACTTGAACAACTTCAATACTTAAAAACTTTAAATTTGCAGCTCTAATGGCTACATACAATAATGCCTAGAGCAATCAATGCTTCAATAGGATGAATGAAACAATAGAACATTCAACTTATAGAATGATTAGAGAAGAAACACATGCATCTACAGGCATGAAATGAACTTCCTTTTCTCTGTACTCCGACGACTGGATCTGCTGATCACTTCTCTCTTCTTCCTTCTCTACAACTTTTGATCTACTCTTCTTCTCACTGGTCGAATGAATCTAATCAATCCTTTTTTTATAATTGCAAAAATTTTTCCCCCCATTTTTGAATTTGAAAATTTTCACCTACCATGCAATAAATTCATTTGATCATTCTGCAAGCCGTCAAGGAGGTAGGTGGGCATTTGGCTCCAGGGAGAAATGACCAACCAAAATTAATATTCCAACATCCTTCCCATGACATCAATGTCACTTGCTTGCAACAAGTGTTAATCTGACCTAGTCGGATGCCTTGTAGTCCATGCCATGTGTCACTTCCTAGTTGGTCAGTAAAAAATTTGTATGATCATTATATTCATACAAGATTTCTCCTTTCTCATTGTGGCTTGGTTCCACACGTGTACACGGACTTCTTTTTCATCAAAATTCCATCTAACTTTGATATTAATGATATGGAGTGTTTCTACTCAAAACTTCAAAAGTAGCTCTCTTGCTTGAAAATAATGGATAATTTTTGTTGATAAAATGCACACAGTCATACATGCTAAAAATAAAATCCTTTCCCTATTCTTTTCATGGACCTATGTCTCATAGATTTTCTTTGTGCTTGGTATGTTATAGATTGAATTTAGACCTTCATAAATAAATACACAGCTTTTGCACATTCAGATCTAGTATCACTACTGCAATCGTGCACCAGCATTGTACTTCATCAGACTTCGTGGTCTACTACTATCAAAAAACACTACTACTACTACAAAACTCTCAAATCTATGCCTCATGCACTAAGGAAACTACTTCTCCTTTCCTAGGCTCTATCCCACTGACATAGAGAATAATTGAGGCCCTTTTCTTTTGGCCAACATTGTAGGTCTTAATAATGGAACTCCTAGGAGTTAAAACACTTGCCAAAATCCATGAGGACTATTTTTGCAAGATCATGATAAGTGGAATTCATAATCACTTCCTCATTTTAGATGTCATTCCATGGATGAGGATCTAATAACATAATATCTCATGAGAAATGTCTTGATGTATGGGTATTCCTTGAAGGGATCTCCCCCTTACCAAGTGTCTACCATTGGTTGTGCACATATTCTTAACATAAGGCTTTAGATGTATGGGTCATCCTTAAAGGGATCTCCCACTTACAAAGTGTCTACCATTGGTTGTCTACAAAGTGTCTACCTAGGTCTTTTGATAATAACCACCTATTTTCATCTTATCAAAATCTCACAAAACATTTTTTGATTAGAATTTTTTTAGATATTATTTTAAAGAAAAAGCTACTATTGGGACATACATCAACAATTGTAATCCTTGGGATCTCCCTCTATATGTTCAATTCCTTCCTTTAGTTCTCATTTTGTATAAAACCTGTCAAAATCCTTTGATCTTGAATGATGATATGTGTATCCTTATAATATTTTAAAGATAAAGAGTATTATAACCTCTTTTATACATATTCAAACCCAACAATGCCTTATTATTCTTATGGAATGAATCAGGCCCCATAGTGGGTCTAGCCCAAAAATATTTTCAAACCAAAATACCAGAACTATCAAATTGATCCATTGAATCATTGGACCATCAAAATATTGAACTTGATCAAATTTGACTATTAATTGGTTATCTTGATTCTTTATTTGAACAAGATTAGTGATATCCACACTTAAAACAAATGACATTCTACTAGGATTTATAAACTGCATGATGATGTTCTAGTCAAAAGATATTAATCTATAAAATCACCTATTTAAAAAATCATCTTAAAAAAAACTTTTTATAAACAAGAAATTGCATATGGATTTGACTTTAAAAATAAGTCAAAGTATCGCTCAAGAATATGTACATTGTGATATTAGTAGAAATTTATACGAAGAATGTGCAGGTGCAGTTTTGGCTCATGAAAAATAGTTTGGTGCAATTGGTAAGCATGCAAAGTGGGTTTCCAAAATTCACAGAAGTTAACAACTTAGCAAAAAAAAAAAAAAATTACAAACAAATTGGATCTCAGAAAGTGCACAAATTGATTGTTGAGAATTTCAAAATTGACATGGTTCAAAATATTTTAGTGCAAAATAAAGGGGTGTGATCATTTTTTTCTCATAAATCACCAATTCATAGTTATGACATCTTTGATAGGCCTCCTAATCATTTTACAAATCTAACCATTAGTAAAGCAATATAAATTGTAAATGGAATAATGTTTGGAAACTAGTAAAAAATATTGGACATAAGCTCAAATCTATAATATAACATGTATTTGAGCGCTAAAATATAATATTTAATGAATTTTCATATTTTGGTCAATCAGGTCTAAGTTGCACTTAGCCAAAGTGAGCAAAGATAACTAGGCATATTTAAGATTTTTGAAATGTAATCAAGTTGGAAACATTATCAAACTAATTCATTGGGGCTTCAAATTAAAAATATAGGATAAGATTTATGATATAGATAAACTAGCATGACCATTTCTTAAAAATACTTAATATATAATACACTAGTAGAATTTCGGCAAATAAATGACTATGTGATTAAAAATTTTAGTCACAAGACTGAACATATTGGTCACATGATTAAAAGAGATCAAATTCTAATAATATTTTGCAATTTATAAGTATAAGTCACTAAACAAATGACTAATTTGGTCATCAGGTAAAATCACAAAGTTAAACAAAGATAAGTGACTAAATAAAAGATCAAATAAGTAACTAAATAATTGATCATTAATAATTAATCACCCCAAAAAAATGATTAATGAATTTTTAATCATATTAATACATTCTTTAATTTTTTTATAACTTCTATTAAACATTGATAAAGTTTTTGTCCTATCAATTTATCATTATCAGTTAACTTCTATAAATTATCATCTTAATTAATATTGAACTTAAAATGAACTCAAAATCACTTCAATTTGCACTCAATCTTCTTCAACTCTATCTATAAACTCCTAAAGATAATAAAAACCCTCCATGAACTCAAAAGAAAACTCCAAGTCTATTTCTACACATCAGAAAAAATAATTATTAATTAATTATTTTGTAATCTCGGATATAATTCTTATTAATCACATTAATATTATGTAATGACCATTTTAATAATATATAACATTTTGTTTTACTATAATTTCTTTTAAGATATTTTGGTATTTATTAAATATTGAGAACCAATATTTATTAAACATTAAGCCTCGAAATATAATAATTCAATAATAAATATTTATGATTTAAATTATATCTATTATTAAATTTAGTTGATGAGCCAATTACTTGGCCTGAAAATTGTCACATCCTTGCTACCAGTAGTGCATTGCTCAAAAAGTTTAACGCCAAAAATATTGACTATACAATCAACCCATTTGTCTAGCATAATTACCATGTATAGTCCCTTCTCCATACCATCCATTTTTTGCCCATCACTTCCTTTCTTTTGTTTGACAACATTATCACCTTTTCTAAAATCGTGAGTTCTAAGATTTATTTTTATAAACATAAAATATTATATTATGAATTAAATATACATATTCTTTCAAAAATTTCATTTACATTAGCATTTGTTTTACACTTTGACAACAAGTTTAGACAATTTCTTATAAAATAAAAGCATATTAAAAAGTCAATTAATTAATTAATATTTTACTTGACATATAATTTAAAATATATTCTATATATGCCAATTATTTATATTAACTACTTCTTAATATATTCTATTTTAACTATTGCTTTTTATATTTTGTTATATATTAGGTTTTTATTGTAGTGTTAACTTGCATTTCATCACTCTAGGGTTGTGCAAGTTCGTAAGATTCCAATTAGGTCTACGCTATATTTATCTATTAGGGTCATATCCTAGAATGTAAAACATACCTTATTTTGGAGTGGAGTTGGACAATATTTGTATATTAATACAATAAAGCTAAACTACTATACTTTTTGAGTTGGACAAGTATTATATATGTGGAAAATTGTCTAACTCGTTTATTTTTGACATTTCACATGTCATGTTTTTGTAAATATTTAAAAACTATGCTATTTTTATATATATAATACTTATAATCAAATCGTTTAATGAAAATTGTAATAAATCCAAAGATATCAACCAATACACAATTTCAATCATCTCTTAATTTTTTTATAAATAAAAAATATTTAATATCTTTTTAAAAAATTATCCTCAAAATTTCTATGCTATTAATGCAATAACACTAAACTAGGAATGCAAAATCAAGATCATAAACACAAGAATATAAATTATATTCTTCAAGTTTACGTATAATATAATATTTTGTCAAATTGATGTAATGCTAATACAAATTTATCTTTACTTCACTTTTACTTCATCTAATAACACAAAATAAAATTTTGCTACCTTAACTAAAATAAAATAAAATAAATAGATATTTCAAATTATTATTTAAATAATAACTCACTATTAAAAATACTAACTTATGTCAAATAATGAAATTGATATTAGTACAAAAGAATTATATCTATAATTAATTATAATATAATCATAATTAATTAATTAATTTACTCCTTTTAAACATTCAATTCTTTTATCATTCTAATACTTCAAAATTTTATAATTATATTAATAAATAATATTGAATATATCTATTTCGGATCTATTGCAGAAGGGATTAGGGTTGTTGGTGCCAAGACCAAACCCTGAGCTACTTATGAGCCTAGGTCAATTGGTGGACTTTTAGCGTCAGTCAATCTGGTAGACTCTTAGTTGGTGCCAAATTCATGTCCAGGTGGTAGTGATGTTCATGCTCACTTGCTTGCATTGGTGAATGGAGCCAAGATTATGGATTCCAATGGGAGAGTTGTCTACAAATTGTTTATATTCCAGTGAGAGGCATTTGATCAGGCTGGGCTACAAGTAGGCTTGAAATTATTTGATCTCTAAAGTCTGAAGTTCCAAAGGAAAGGACAAACATGGTATGTTATTTTTCCTCCTCTCATACCCTCCGAATCGCATCGTATGTGCCTATATCACATCAAATAACTAAACATTTTATAACCTCTATATCTATCCCTAATCCAACAATGCCTAACATTGACAGTCTTAGAATATTACTAATATATCTTGTCTTCAACATTTCATTATATTTCCATGTTATATTAATCACTTCACTAATAATCTGGGGTCGAAGATTTCCCTGGTCAATTTCTTTCATGGGCAGAGCTTACACTCTGCTTCAATATGTTTTAAGAATTGGGTTAAAAAGTAGATTCGCTGTGAATACGCCTAAGCCTACATTCATTTGAGATCTGCAAGAACCAAGAAAATATATCCATACAATCAGAATTTCCTTGAATGCTTCTAAAGTCTTTTCAATAAATTGATTTTGTTCATAATCTGCAAACGTCGTAGTCGACAAGAATTCATCTAACATTCTGTGAAACAGTTCACATCCCTTGTCTATGCTTCCACATTTTTCATATATGTCTATACAAGCAGTTATAACTACAATGTTTGACAAAATCATTGTGTTCTTCATGCTTTGATGGATCTCCATACCCAGTTTCAAATCTCTGAATTTGGCTTAGGCATGAAGGATTCTGGCAAAGGTCGCCAAGCCTATCTTTACACCTGGTTATTGCATTTTATTGTTTAAAGCTTTCTCATTAAACCCATTTTGTGGATAGCTTGCAATCATATCATTTCATAAAACCACATTTTGGGTAGGCAAACTATCAAATAGTTCAAATGCCTTATCTACCCTTCCGCATACTAGGGCAGTTGCAAGTAAAACATCTCACAAAATGTCTTTTCTTTCATGGATATCCATAGCCTATTGTAGAGCTCCAAATTTGTGTATAGACTACAAGTACACTGACAAATGTATATCGATCGAGTTGGAGGCCTTCTTTTTGCATATGCTGAAATAGTGTGAATTCCTTGTGAGGACACCTCTGCCTTCTGTATGCTGCTATAATCATATTCGAAATTTTATTAAAATTTAAAATTTAAAGAGGTCAAACTTATCCACTTTAACCCTACCACACGGGTAAGAAAATGTTAAAATCTTCAACAGAATCCTTGACAGTCCTCCTCGACTGCATTACAAATCCAGTAAAAATCATTTATTTGGACTTATTTTCAACAATGTGTTTTAATTGAAGGATATGATGTCATCCAATGTGCGAATAGGAGACTGGAGGAGTTATGAAAGGTAGATATTGATATCATATTTAAAATCATACCGTTGAACTATTTCTGCCATTTTGCTACTTATATTCAACAGATCACTAAAAATAGTAATTTTCACCAAAGTCGCACCTTTTTGCCTACATGATAATACATCAATAGTTTTTGAAGTCCATTTTTATTTCTTTAAGAAGAATACATGGTCGCGACAAAGTTGGTTTGAAATCTCAAAGTACATCCCTTGGGTTTAGCTCATTTATTGCAATGTAAGGTATTTTTCTACTTTAAAAAAATGCAAGGTTACCTCATAGTTGTGAGATGCTTCTCAAAGTATATTGTTGCATATGATTCAGACTACAAAAAATGGCTTTGAACAATACCCAACCTTTCCCTGTAGCTCATCATTTTTGAGAAACTTCTTATACCCACCTCTTGGAATAAACTAGGCTGTACTCCTTATGACTTGGTGATCTCACATATCATATCCAACAATTTCATCTAGTAAGTAAACTGCATCTGTCACAATTTTTGCAAATGGGCCTGTTAACAACATATACAATCCAGGTATCAAATCTTATTCTATCACTAGGAAAATATTTACATCAAATAGAACAACATTGAAATCAGGATTTTCTCTGTTGTGCAGAGGTAACAGAGCCAGGCTTCAACCATATTCAGAAATGAAATGTTATCGGCAGTGTTTGAAATCTATTGATGAGCTTAAGAGCTTTCTAATAAATGGTTAATAAGGTACAACACTTGGTGAAGTTTTTGCAAATGGGGATACAAGCAGAGTGGGTTCATCCATGGAGGAAACTCCGTAGTTAAGTGCGCTCAAGCTCGAGTAGTACTGGGATGGATGATCTCCCGAGAAGTCTTGGTGCTTCACCAACATGGGTCAATGAGTTTGACTCAAAAACTACATAGTTAAGTGTTGATAGCAATATCACAATCCATTATCTTGTTTTTGGTTGGAAAACTCCCAGGGTTCACAGTGAAATCATTTGGACAGCATATAAAAATGGACAAGGCTGGGTATATCATTTATGTTCTAGTTAACATAATTATTCTTAGGAACATGATCAAAATTGGATGGGAGTTGGATTCTTTTTCTAGAAGTTCCCTTATTGACTTGTATGTCAAGCACACAAGTATAGAAGATTCTTTGAATTTTTTTCATGAAATGTCAAACTGAAATGAAGTCTCTTGCAATTCATTGATTATCAGGTTTGTGCAACTTGGGTATACTGAATTGGCATTGAAGTTGTTTCGTAAAATGTAGGAGAACATAATGAAGCCAAGCTAAGTTATTATCATAAGTATTCTTCAACCCTATGCTAGTGTAGCAGTTTTACAACATGGCTTACAATTTCATTCTTATATCTTTTATTTTCATTGGATGTTTCCATGGAAAATGCATTTGTTGACATGTATGCCAAATGTAGGAGTATAAAAGGTGCATGAATTGTTATTGAGGAAATTCCCTATCATGATGTAGTTTCATGGAATACAATGAGTGCAGGATATTGATATCATGGACATGGTGGAAAATTCATCCAACTAAGTGGTTAGTTTAAAGCCATACCACATTACCTTTATTGGTGTTTTGTCTGCTTGTAGCTATGTATGCTTAGTGGTTTAAAGTCTGAAGAAAACATAAAATATAAAACCTGTTATAGAGTAAGTGTTACCAGTTATAACAGTACAATTGGATCTCCTTATTAATGTTCAACTATCAATATGCCAATTTTCACTATTCTAGGCATGATGAACCAACACTATTCTGCTTTTGTGTGTGGTAGTGGACAGAAACTCTTCATTTGGAAAGCAAGTAGTTTCATTTGAAATACGTTCAATTCAAGTACACTTACCATATTATACTCAACTATCTCCTAGTTTTGCTAATTGGTGGAATTGCCATCGCCATTCCAACCATTTTACTGGTCACTTTTGGCAAAATACGTTCTCACCATCTCTCTTAAGAAGTAGAAAATGGATGTCAAATATTCTTGTCTGAATACAACCAAAAATCACTATTGCATGTTGAATACAAAGTTTCACTTTCAATATTTAATAGAGATATTTCAATTGTTTATAGCAATATCCAAGAAACATCTATCAAAATTTCAGGGCTTAGAAAGATGGCCAGTACCATGTGAGCTTGAGTATCAGGCTAATGATTCAGACAACAATAGGAAATAAAAAATATATATGATGAGTATGATTCTAATCAGTGTGGGTAGGAATTCTCTGGTGCACTAATGTCCTAATTCTTTTAGAACTGAAATTAGAATGTGTTTTCAATGATTTTAAGAGGTTGTTTGGGGCAGCTAATTGAGCAACCATATCAACAAACTAATTCCTATGCGGCATTGCATCCACATACAAATTTACAAATTTTGGATTCAAGGGTTTTATGCAGATTTCAGTTATGCTATCTCTACTGACATCATAAACTATAATAAGGTTTTTGTTGAGTATTTTGATTCTCAAGCAACAAAAAAATCCATTTCAGCTCTTAATGGGCACAAATTCAGTGGAAATGTTGTTCTTGATACATTCTATCCTAAATAGAACTTTGAACAAGTAGATTATGGAGGTTGAAAGATACCAATTGTGTTGATCGATAATATTAGCCTGGGACAATGCTGAGTGTTTTTATGTCTATATTTGAATTCATTAAAAAAATTCCTATATGTTAAATTATTCAAGGGTTGTATAGTTAATTTTAAAATAAGTTATTCCAATATGTGTTTCACGTGTAAATTATTCTATTGTGTTGTGTCATTTGAGTTTAGTCATACAAGATACACATCCTTTATGTAGGCAATATCGTTCTTGCAACATTCTATCCTTAAGAGAAGTTCAATTGAGGACTAAGGAGATTATGGAGGCTGATACATGCCAATCTTGTCAATCAATAACATTAACTTGAGATTATGTGAAAAGTATTTGTTGAATTCAGTAACAAGAATCCTTTATTCTGAATTATATTGCTCATCTTTCAATTAGGTGCTTGTGATTTGTGTTTCAGTTTGAATTCTTCCATTGCATTAGGTAATTGGGTATGGCCACAAAAGGTATAACTTGATCTAGAGAAATTTTTTGTTATGAAGAATATTTTATCTAGTTCAACCTTAATTTTTTAAAAAATTATTGTTGCACTTATGCTTGGTAGTATATTCTCTTACTTCATAGCAGATCATGTTCACTTGGCTAAATTTCTGTTGGCTTCAGAAGAGTACTAGAAAACATCAATTCTTGTCGGAAGATATAATTTTGAGATTGCATAATTAAATAAATCTACATTCAAAATCCAGTTTATTATTAAAGCCTCTTCCAATACCACTTCATGTAATTTCGAAACAGTGGTTACCTTTTTTTATTTGCTAAGACTTGCCTTATTTATATTTGTTTTGGTCTTCAATATTATAGTTGTTCATTATAGTTAACCCTCAATAGAGAAGCATATTCAGGAGTGGCGTTTGGCTATGTAGGTGAATTGAAAGTAAAATCAAGAGCTGCATCGACATGGCACAATGGTCTTGGTAGTTATCCTGAAGCATAACACAATCAAAAAATTCAATAAAGTACTTAACAAACGAGCTTTTGAAAATTCATTAAATTATGGAAATCTGATAACTTCTTTTTCTACCTTTTTTATTAATATATTAAATAGTTGTGGTCAATTTTTGTTCCTAAAAAGTTACATACATCAGTTTTATAGATTGTGAAAATATGATGCTTTTAAAGTTATGCCACTTATTTAATCAATGTTATTTGATGCTTTTAAAGTTATATCTGTGTTACATTTCCTGAAGTGATATCGCAATAATGTTTTTTTTCTTATTTCTTGCACTTCTTATATTCATAGTTTTTTTGATCCAATAGTTTGGAAATTTTTTTTGTGTTCAAATGAGTGTTCCAATAATTCTTTATCCGGTTATCTATTTGACCAAACCAAATAATATTCTTAATATCAATGACCACTTGCTCAAGTACCCAATAAGCATACAATTTTAAAATTTAAACAAAGAACAAGTTTTTAAAATTTTAATCAAAAAAGGTTTCAAAATTTATATTTCAAAAATTTCATCTTTTATATCACTTAGCACATTATGAGTTCTACATAACAGATTATCTTGACGTAAAGAAACAAATTATATGTTGTTTTACTAAAGTAAAATAATTGTAAATTACAAACAACAGTTTGTGTAAACATTAGGGATATGAGTATTTATTATAAATGTTCATCTATTAGGTTATTTAGATAACTTTCACTAACATTTTAGAGCTATTATAAGATCTCTAGAACTTTCTACTACCATTGAAATTATGGATCCAAAATATTGATAGAAAAATCTCTCTATAGAACAATCCCATATATGGAACTAAGAAGAGGATGAAACATAATTTTATTTAAACTATAATAATATGAGTGCAAATGCATAGAAAGGATTCATAATCTACTTCTTCTAATCTTGAGAAATAGTGGACTATAAGATTTTTTTTTTGAATGATTGAAACATGATTTGTGTCAAAGGGAATTGTTTGGATATGTCTTAAAGAGGTCTTGGAACCTTGTCCCACATTTTGTGTTTGTAAAGCAATAAAGATTCTTTTTTCCATATCATTCCCCTTACATAATCTCATGATTGGTATTAATCAAATTTATATTGAGTATTTAAGTGTTTGTCTATTTCTCCACCAAGAATTGAACTAGTTGAAGATTGTGTGGAAGCATTTCAAATTGGATTTGTAATTCCTTTTTAAGCCATGGCTCTATGAAATAAGAAGCACTGTATTTGTATTATTACCTCTAAGATGTCATTTGGAAGAATATGACCACCACAACAATGATCAAGAAATAAGGCTAGGTTAACAAATGGGTGACTAGTATTTAGGAAAGAAGGTGATTCCATGAAGACCATATTCATAAACAGGTAATAATTTACTAAATAAACTATTTCACAATCTGAGTAGTGTTGTTGGTTATAATGAAATGAATTGGTTGGATTTTTGCACTTAACTACTACTATTAAGGTTTTTCTTTTTTTGTTCCACAATTTTATTATAATAAGGGGAACAAGTCACATGTAATGAATTTGATAATGAAAAAAAATCTCTTGATCTTTATATTATGCATTTAATAACATCACTATTCATTAAAGGGTACTAGCTCAATGGAAGAGGACTTGCTTTACAAGTACAAGGATTGTGGTTCAATTCCACCATACCCTAATATGATTAAATTAATGATTAAATAAACTACAAAATAAAATACCAAATATAGTACAAAATAAACTACCAAATATACTATCAAATGTACTACCAAATATACTACCAAATAAACTGCTAAATAAACTATAAAATCAACTACCAAATAAACTACAAGATATTTTATCAAAATTACCGCATAAACTACAAAATAAAGTACCAAATATACTACCAAATAAACCGGTAAATAAACTATCAATTCAACTACCAAATAAACTACTATCTAACAAAAATGAATGACTAAATCAATGATTAAAATAGTTTAGTCATAAATTTGGTTGGGAGATAAATGTATGACAATAAACCACCATTGGTCACATGATCAAAATTAATCACATATCTACAATTTTTAGTAGTTTATTTAGTAATTTATTGTTGTTTTTGTAGTAGTGATAAAGTATCTAGTATGAAACATGTGTTCCCAGTTTAATGCAAAAGGTTGAAATATGCAAATATTAAACAACCAACTTTGATGAACTCAACCCCATATCAAAATTTATCAAAATGATTTAAAATATAAAACATGGGCTCTTTGATATTCATGCTAAAAACCTGAAATGTTAAAAGTTGTGACACTATTTTAGGTTGAAGATAGTCAATTGCAAAGTAGCCCTATTAGCAATGTTTGACACTTAAACATAAAATAGATTTGACAAGTGCTCAAAACAACATCAACCCAGATAATTCAAAATATCAAACTAATGGCATAAAGTGCATAAATATACTAAACAAAAGACAATAAGAATTTGAAACACATCACATGACTCAAAATGACAACTTGACATATATGCATTAAAATCTCTATTAGGTGTTCTATTAGATAATTTCTTAAATATGGTACTTAAAATTATTGTATTTATTTAAGTCTGAATAGGTTGATTCCTCAAACATGGCATGAATGAGGCAAGACCATGGACACGTATAAATTTTCTCACTGTATTATATAACACTATGGGTTCAAAGAAGAATTTAAATCATTGATATAATCACTATTGTTAAAGCTCTTTAAAAATCTATATATTAAATTATTCAAAGATTGTGTATTACACATTATGGAAGATTTTTTTGCTTCACGCTATAGTTTTAGTTTCAATATAGTTACAAATCAAATGGGTCAAAGAGTAACTCTAAGAATTTTGGCTTCATCTATTGTTGTAGGTAAGGGACTAGGTTTTCCTTGACATTTTTGGTCATCAATGTCTAACCTACAAATAAACTCTGACTGATTATAAGTTCAATTGTTTTGGATGGAAAGTTGAAATCAAGTCATTTCAAGCTTCTGATCAATAATGAAGAAGTCATATTTCCCTTTCTCTCTATCCATCTTGAAGATGTCCACTTTCCTATTTTTTATCCTTAC
Source organism: Cupressus sempervirens (assembly GCA_028749045.1). Taxonomy (NCBI): domain Eukaryota; kingdom Viridiplantae; phylum Streptophyta; class Pinopsida; order Cupressales; family Cupressaceae; genus Cupressus; species Cupressus sempervirens. Next base: position 319,783,433 of record CM053789.1, on the reverse strand, counting down.
ATTTTAATCACTAGATAATATTAATATATTTCCTAGAGATCTACATGACTTGTCTTTTAGAATTGTATATATTATAGTTTAGGTTGTCAAATATAGGGACAAAATATCTGGTGCCTAGGTAAAACACACAATAATATTCCAAATATTAATTTAAGTCAGTTCCACAAAATGTCATTCAAAATAAACATTTTACATGATTTTCTCACTCTTGGCGAATTCAAAATCCTATGAAATTAATCACATCCAAGGTGGGCTTCTCCCTCCTACTTGTAGGTTCACCCATTATGTTTTTGGATCTCAATTCCTTGTTTATCTATGTGGATTCATTTAGTACTATGAGGAAAATAACTTTCATCTATCAACCTTCCCTATGAGTGGAATCCTTGGGATGATTTAGACTATTTGGGTTCCTCTCTTCCCAAGTAATATCCTTACTAGTTCAAAACCATCTCTACCACTTTGGGTAAAGGTTAGAAATAGGTTATTTGATGATCCATGGTGAATCCAACATCTAGGGAGCTACTGAGTTTGGTTTTAGGGGACAAGAGCCCTACAATATTCTTTCTAGACTCTTTGATAAAGAGTGTATTTTTTTCTTTAAATTTTAAATGGATGAATGGTTTTCAGCATTAAGCCCTATGTTTGAGATGGTTTAAAAATGATAACATTTCCTGAAACTAAAAGCCACTCTCATTATTTATGGAATCCTTAGTAGGCTATTTCTCTTCAAGTTCATTTTGGAAGAAAATGTTAACTTTATTCTTTTTAACTCATAGCACCTTGGAAAGAATAATCTCATGTTAGGTAGATGGAAATCAAGGTTTGATAGTAATTAAGTTTGACCTTATGGATCTCATTTAGGTAAGAATCCCTAGCCTTCCACCAGAATTCTTGGATAAAAGTGTCCTTTCAAGGATTGAGAACTCATTTAGATATTTTATAGTTGTCCATGAAGTGATAAGATCTAATCATTGATTTATTTTTTCTAGGATCTAAGTGTAGAAAAAAAATCAACCCATACCTAATATTTTTTCTCTCAACTCCAATTGGGTTAAGAAGTTCTAATCCACCTTGTCTAAAAATGCTTGGTATTTCGATCAACAATATTTAAGATATTGACATCTTGACCACATTATTTTTCCCTTGAAACCAAAAGGGGTCAAAAGACATTGTTGGAAATATAAGGGAGTAACCGAGAAAGGAGGGGTGGATCAGTTATTACAAAAATAAATCAAATATCCCTTTAGATGTCAATATAAAACAAACTCTAAAAATTGAGTACTATTGATACTCAGTAAACACATATAGAGTGTTCTAACTCAGTAAATACTAAATGTACTCGATAATGAATTAATTTTATAGATATTAAGATGTTATTAGTGATTATCATTGCTTTATCTTAACTGTAGACATAAAAGAAATAGCATGAACACATATAACACTAAGATTTAACATAGAAATCCAATTTGGAAAAACCAAAAATTGTAACTAAATATTGTTTTTCACTCTTCTCAAGTGAGCCCCGTTAGGAGCTAATCCTTTTAAAGGTTACAAAACACGCTGTTAGGTGTGACCCTGGTAAAGGATTTAATCACCCTATTAGGAGTGGCCTTGTTAGAGGATTTACAAATAGATGTGAAGCCAACTCTATTAAGAGATTTAGATCATTGCTACAATGATTAGAGTGTAACAATGAGATGACTAGATTTAGAAGTAATTGAATTACACATTATATATCTTTACTCTAGCTTGTACATGATCCTTCCTAATTGAATATATCTTTATAGCTCCTCAAACACATCATTCTAACTTCCAGATTTTCTTCCTTAGAGAAATCTTGAAATCTTCAATAATGATCTTTCTCACATTCTATACACTATCTCACAACTTGACCTGATACTTATATCCTTCTTATTGTAAAGTTAGCTAGAATACAACTTAGAATAATTAACATTCACCCTTTTAGTCAGCTAGAATAAATAGATAAGTTAATTAAGCTCACTATGCCAAAATAAGAAACTCCTTTGTTAGCCAACCCAACTCGGTAGAAACTAACTCATAAATGATTTCATGTGTTAACCAAGATAAGAAAGTTTAACATTGCAAACTTGCAACAATCCTTTGGTAACCGAGTGAACTCAATTAACACTAATTATGTCCAACCTTTCCTTCATTAGCTAAGTGATCTTAGTTAACACTCACCTTCTATAGAATTTCCTTTGATGCCCAAGTGAACTTGGTAGAAACAATCTTCTGAAAATGAATGCTCAGTAGACACTGAAAACTATCTTCACTATGTGAGTCAGCTCAATATTCATTGACTAATAATTGATATGACATTTGTGTAACATCAAAGACAACACACAATTACTCAATTGTATCCAACAATCTCCCTCTTTAGAAATGATGGCAACACAACATATCATAACATAATGAAATTTTTAGAACAAGACTCCCTCTGTTAGTGTGAACTCTTTAGCTTCTCCTTTTATTAGTAAACTTTTTTCTACCAAGTTCATTCTTCCTTTTTATAGTACCAAAAAAAAAATTGAGGATATGACAGTAAACTTCTCCCACTTTGACAACACATGCCAAAGACAACAAATCTAATAATATCAATGTACCTTATGTACTGATGTATTTGCAATATACCCTTGTGAATATTGCATCAATTGTTTGATCTTCAACTTGCTTTGGTTGATGCATCACTAAAATTCATTTAGTGAGCTTCAGATAGGGGAATGACCCCTAGCTTACCTTTCAGATACAATAATGCATCCTTAGGTAATGGCTTGGTGAATATGTCTACAATTTTCTCTTTTGTATTTACTTTATAGAAATGTACTTTGTTTTGGTATGCATCACTAGATTCTTTGATATATTGATTGCACTAGTGTTATCACAATATATGACTACTAGATCTTTAATCTCTACTTTCATTCCTTTCAAGAGTTGTTTGAACCAAACAATGTTAGAATAATTGACTATTGTTGCCACATATTCTACCTCTTCTATTGATTGAGTGATACAATTTTGTTTCTTGCTTGTCCAAGACACTAGTCATTTACCAAGAAAGAATGCTCCACCACTAGCATTTTTTTTATCATCAAGACTTCCCGCCTAATCAGCATGAGTAAACACTTTTAAGTCCAGATTACCTCTGAGTTTGTACCATAAGTCATAGTCTCCAATACCTTTCATGATTCTTTTGATTGCCATCATATGGTTTTCTTTGGGGTTTGCTAAGAATCTTGCCACCATACCATTTGCTAAGGCAATGTCAAGCTGTGTATGTACTGCATACTATAATTTCCAAATTATTGATCTATATGTGGTCTAGTCTACTTCTTTGGGATCATCATTTTTGGAAAGCTTATGTCTAGTAGACATAGTAGTTCCAACTAGTCTTGAATCTTCCATTCTAAAATTCTTTAGTATCTCTTAGAGGTATTTGGATTAAGTGATGTAGATACCATCTTTCTTCCGTTGAATTTATAATCCAGCAAAGAATTTTATTTCTCCAAACATAGACATTTCAAATTCATTTCTCATTTCTTCTAAAAATCTTTTGCACAAGTCTTCATTTCTTGTGAATAATGTGTCATCAACAAATATTTCTGCCAACACAATCTTTTTATTGGGTCCTTCTTTGATATACAGGCTATTGTTATCATTTGTTTTTTGAAAACCAATCTATATCAAATAGTTATGTAGTCTTTCATACTAGGCTCTAGAAGCTTGCTTGATGCCATATAATGCTTTCTATAATTTGCAGACCATGTCCTTTTTGTTAGGATCTATAAAACCTTTTGGCTATTCAATATAGACTTCCTCATCAATAATTCTATTCAAGAATGCATATTTAACATCCATTTGATACACTTTAAATCCTCTATGTACTACTTATACAAGTAGAGTTTTGATAGCTTCTAATCTTGCAACAGGGGTAAAATTTTCACCATAATCAATACCTTATTCTTGAGAATAACCTTTATATACCAGTCTTGCTTTTTTTCTAGACACTTTTCCAACTTCACTTAGCTTGTTTCTGAATACCCATTTAGTACCAATTACATTTTTATTTTTGGGTCTAGGAACAAGAGTCCAAGTTTTGTTCTTCTCTATTTTTTCTATCTCTTCATTCATTTCTTCAACCCAACTTTCATTATCTAATGCATATTTAATATTTCTTGATTCAAATTCAACAAGTAAACATGTACTTTTCAATTTTCTTCTTGTCATTTTTCCATTAGATTTGTCTCCAATGATTTGATCAGGTGCTTGATGCCTTCTGAAATATCTTTCTAAAATAGGTTCTTTGGATTTTGTGTGAGTTCCATTGTTTTCATTATGAGATTTAGTATTAAGCTCAAGCTCCACTATATATGACTTGGGTCCTTCAGACTTAGTTTGGATTAGCTTGGTAGGTTCTAACTGTAACTCGAGTCCTTTAGAATGCGACTTATTTTGCACTTCCTACAACTTGATAATTGTTGGAGATTTAGGGGACTCAAGACATGGAGTTTCCTTTCTTTCAACTAGTTTTAGCAATTTATAGAAGACAAATCTGTTGTAATCATCTAGCTCCTTTTTGCTCTCTTCTTCACTCTTTTCTGCAAAGTCATCAATTCGCACATGTGCAATTTCTATGATCTTATGAGTAGAAAAATTCAAACATTTGTACGCTTTAATTCCGCATGAGTATCCTAGAAATATCCCTTCATCAACTTTTACATTAAATTTTCCTTTTCTAGACTCTTTCAAGATATAACTTTTGCTGCCAAATACTTTTAACTAACTAACATTAGGATTGTAGCCATAGCATTGTTCATAGGGAGTTTGGTTTGACTCTTTCTTTAGCTGAACTTAATTCTAAGTATGAACTATAGTTCTAATGGCTTCCTTATAGTATTTGATAGCAACATTTTTTTCTATCATCAGTGCCCTTGCACAATCCATGATGAATCTATTTCTTCTTTCAACTATACCAATTTGCTAAGGTGTACCAAGGGCTGATCCTTGTCTTTTGATTCCTCTTTCAATGCAAAAATTATTGAATTTATTGGAGATAAATTCACCACCTCTCTTTGATCTTAAGTATTTTAATCTCTTTCTAGTTTCCTTCTCTACTCTTGCTAGATACCATTTGAATTTCTTAAAAGCTTCTGATTTTTCTTGTAGATACATTATAGTCATCATTATAAAATAATCATCAACAAAAAGAATGAAAAAATCTTTTCCAGTGTAACACTCTATTTCAATGGGTCCACATAAGTCTTTATGTACAATTCCCAAGACTTCTTTTGACTGATAGTTTTTCTCTTAAAATTAGTCTTTCTCATTTTACCAATTTGGCAATTCTTGCACAAACCAACATGAAGTTTCTTCAAACTAGGAATACCTCTTACTCTTCTATGTTTTCTTATCATGACCAAATTATCAAATTTTACATAACATAATCTCCTATGCCATAACCATATTTCTTCTACTTGAGCAATAAAACATGAGAATTCACCAAGATCAAGATAATATAGATTACCTTTTGCTTGCTTGCTTGATCCAACAAGATTTCCTTTGCCATCTAGCAGTTTTGCCATGCCATTCATGAATTCTACCTTGAATCCAATGTTGTTCAACTATGACACACTTAGTTGATTATGCTTTATTCCTTTAACCCAATAGGTAATATCACATATAAGTTCATTGGTCAGTGAGATATGACCTTTTCCTTTTATGCAACAAGGTTCATTGTTACCAAATCTTACACTTCCTCCATCATAATATTCAAAATGCTCAAATTTTGATTTATCCCTAGTCATATGTTTTTAAAATCCATTGTCTATAATCCATGTATCATTTTTTCTAACATGAGAGATAAGTTCCATCTTATCTCCTTCATCATCAAATTCATATTTTACAACAATATCAACCATTTCATCTTCACTATCATTAGAATCTTTAGCCATAAAACAAGGTTTCTTACCTTTTTCCTTGTAGTTCTTGTGAATTTTGAATTCCTTCTTGCCTTTTTGCTTATGAATTTTCTTCTCTTCCTTTCTTTCTTTATTTGGGCACCTAGCAGCAATATGACCAATTTCTTCACAAGAAATAAAATTAGAGGGATTTTACCTTGGAATATTTCTTTGCAAGTAGGGCTTCACAAATTTCAATATCACTGTCAAAACATTCTTCCATTTCTTCCTCACTACTTGTTTGGTTGTCCTTTGATTTCTTCCTCTTTTCCTTAAGTGAGAGTTTGGCATCAAATGCATACTCAATGTTCTTGGAAATAGGAATATAGTTATCATAGTTATCTAGTTCAAAAGTTATCAATCTTCCAATTAGAGAATCCAAGGTTAATTTTTTATTTGGATCACATCTCATTTCTTGAATAGTAGACAACCTATTTGCATAGATAGGAAGAAGAGTTATGAGTACCCTTCTTACAATAGTTGTCTCCTTAATGTCTCCTCTAGCTACTTTGATTGTACTTACACTAGCCTTGATTGTTTTCACATATTTTGCAATATTCTCATCTTCATTTGATCAAATTAACCTCTGATACTTTTTCTTTGGCTATTTTTACATTCTCACCATCTCCATAGATATCTTTTAGTTTGGTCCACATTTCATGAGTAGTTTTATAGTCCTTTACCTCATCAAATTTAGCATAACTGAAAGTAGATGCAATATCAATAATCATGATCTTATGGTTCTTTTTATCAACCATATCTTCAATTGATAGTGTTCCAGTGGGATTTTTGTATTTATTAGCAAGATATTTGCAACCTCAATCATTGATAGTAACTAGATGTAACCTCATAAATCCTTGCCATGTTGCAAAATTATCTCTATTCAACTTTGGAATCTCTCTTTTGTAATACAGCCTGATATTTAGCTTCTGTCCTTGAAACCATCTTTGTAAGCACCAAAAACTCTGATACCAATTGTTGGAAATATAAGGGAGTAACTAAGAGGGAAGGGGTGAATTATTTACTATAAAAATAAATCCAAGATCCCTTTAGATGCTAGTATAAAACAAACTCTAAAAACTAAATACTACTGATACTCAATAAACACATATAGAATGTACTTGGTAATGAAATAACTTTGTAGGTGTTAAGATGTTATCATTGATTATCATTACTTTATCTTAATTAGATGCTTAAAATAAATAGCATGAACATGTATGACACCAAGATTTAACATGAAAATCGAATTTCAGAAAACCACCAATTGTAACTAGTTAATATTTTTCACTCTTTTGAAGTGAGTCCTATTACGAGCCAATCCTGTTAAAGGTTACAAAACATACTATTAGGTGTGACCCTATTAAAGTATTTACTCATGGTTTTAGAAGTGGCCTTGTTAGAGGTCTTTAGAAAATTCAATACAACTACCACCTTGTTAGAGGATTTACAAATAGATGTGAAGCCAACTCTGTTAAGAGATTTAGATCACTACTGCAATGACTAGAGAGTAACAATGAGATGACCAGATTTAGATGCAACTGAATTGTAGATTATAGATCTCTATCTTGGCTTGTACATTATCCTTCTTGATTGAATATATCCTTTTATCTTCTCAAACACATCTTTTTGACCTCCATATTTTCTTCCTTAGAGTAATCCTTAAATCTTCAATAATGATATTTTTCACGCTCTACACAGTATCTCACAACTTGATCTTAATCTTATATCCTTCTTATTGTCAAGTTGGCTAGAATACAAATTACAATAGTTAACATTCATCCTCTTAGTTGGCCAGCATCAATAGATAAATTAATTAAGCTAAATATTCCAAAATAGGAAATTCCTTGATTCGATGACCCAACTTGGTAGACACTAACTCAGAAATGATTTCCTATGTTAACCAACAAAAGCTCAATTAACACTGCAAACTAGCAATAACCCTTTGGTAACTGAGTGAATTTGGCTAACACTATTTTCATCCAACCTTTCCTTCATTAACCAAGTGAGCTCAGTTAACACTCATCTTTTGTAGATTTTCCTTCAATGCCCAAGTGAACTTGGAAGAAACTATCTTCTAAATAAGAATGCTTGGTAGACACTGAAAAACTATCTAATTATTGATATGGCATTTGTGTAGCATCAAAGACAACACAAAATTACTCAATTGTATCCAACAAACCTAATATGTCATGTATAAGAATGCCTACCATTTCTATTAACAATGTTCAAGATATAGTCATCTTGACCAAGACTGTAAACTCATTCTATGCAGAAAGATTGACATTCTACTAATCTAGGAATTTAAGTTGAAGTATGGAAACTTTTAGCATATTGATAATATTTTTTTTGCCCATGTTATCTCTCATTATGTGGAGGCTAATGGTACCTCAAGAGGAATTTTAGTTTTTTCGAACCAAGTGAGTAGTTTGTCAAGGTTATCTCCTTGTTACATTATTTTCTTATTATTTTGTTTAATTAATAAGGTTTCTCTAGATTTTTTTCAAAGTTGATGCTCCTAACACTCATTTCTAGGTGGCTTTCAATTTTGTAGGAAATCTATCTCTTTTGTCTAATAATGATATTGTCAAGGTTCTTTGTATAGGAATTTAATACCGCCCATTTTTGTCAATGAAGGTGGGTGGATCTATAGAGTTTAATGATGGTATGTTCAGCATGGACAAATTTGTACTACCAATAATGATCTCATGGATCTTAGCCTCTTTCTCTCTAAATTCATGTTAGCTAATGATAGGAAGCAAAAAAACCTCATCAAGGTTAGAATTTATAGGTTTATATTCTTTTTGAGTTGGGTTGTCTCCTTCTCAAACTTTCATCCTCTCACTCACATAATCTTGTTATACTTGAATTAGTTGATAAATCCTCAAAAGAATTGTCTTTTTTATTATGAGATTATTTGGAGTTCTATTATAAAGTGTGTGATTTTTGGTAGATTAAGATTGAAGTTACAACCTCATTCGAGATGGCTAAGGAACTAGAAAATTCTAAAAGAAAGGTTACTAGATTGACAAAGTATTCTTTTGGGACCATCTTCAAATAAAAGAATAACATTGAAAATAATATAAAGCAGGTGCAAAAGTGTATGGCTATTGGGGTGTCAATGAATAATGATGACCTCAAGGAGGATAGTTTGAGAAATAAATAAAGGGAGAATATTTTTAGGGAGAAAATCTTCTACAAGTAGAGATCCAAAGTGTAAAGGTTTTTAGAAGTGGATAGGAATGCTTCCTTCTTTCATATATTAGTTTATGTTCTTGTCAAATAAAAAACACCATGCTTCCCTTGGATAGGGATTGTGTTACCCTATTAAATTTGAAGGACATAGATGATAGGAAGATCAAATTTTAAAAGAATCTAGTTAACTAGAATGTTACCATAAATATGTGTGTTACAAATAAAATTATTAGACACCTCCCCTTTGTGTTGCTGAAATATGATAAACTAGAAATTATTTTCCCTATTATGAGGGAAGAAATCAAGAAGGTAGTGGTTTCAATGAAGCCTTGCAAAGTGTTAGGTCATAATGATTTTCTTTATACATTATTCCAATATATTTGGCAAACCTCACTAAAAATTCTTAGGATATTTTAGGACTAGAAAATAATAAGATGCCTCAATAATACATTTATCATGTTTGTGCCTAAAATCTTGGTTCTTAAGTCATCGATGCACTTTAGACCTATCAACTTGTATAATACAATTTATATATTGTTTTCTCTAAGGTTATAACCAACTATATCCAATTTGACAAATCCTCAATTTTGCTAAAAGTAATATGGCCAGGATGACACTCAAATTGGACATCTATAAATCCAACAATAAAGTCAATTAGGATTTCCTTCTTTCCATCATTGAAAAAATTGGCTTTAGTAATTGTTTCATTGAGTCCATTAGAATAACTAAGCCAATATAATTTTCTCTAATTGTGAATGGTACTCCTTGGTCCTTTTAAAACTTTGTTATGATTTTGGAGGTCCAAAAAATATATTTATTTCTAAATATTGGGGTTAGTGAGGGGGGTGGGGAGGGGGAGGCGGTGTGGTAGAGGGGGTTAGGGGAAACTCAATAAGAAATTAAAGTATCTTAGTACCTCCCTCTTGAGACTATCCATTAATCAATTGATGAGTTCTTTCTATTTATGATCTCCTTAATTATTGAAGCTAGCTATTGGAAGGGTCTTCTAGATCTATACACTCAATATTCTTTGCAACATATGAACTTTTAGAAAATTTAAGTGTAGGTCAATACTTAGATTACCCTACAAAATTGTATCATCCATACCCAAGGCTCCAGAGAAATTTCTCTCTATTGAACCTAACTAGGCCTCCCTTTAATAGTTTAGGAGATTAGTCAATAGTTCATGAATTATATCCTTGATAAATTTTTTAGGAAGCTTATGAGTTAGAAAGGTAAGGATCTTAGAGAATTTCATAAATTGCAACTCCTAATGGCTTCACTTTAGGGCATAAATGTCTCTTTCTATTATTATTCAAAATTTCACACTATACAACTTTGGTCCTATAGATGATCCAGAGGAAAATCCTATGGATAAGATTGGAGGAGAAATCCAATATAATTCTAGTCAATTGGGACATTATCTATGAACCCAAAGATTTGGGGGGTTTGGGTGTTAGAGTAGTTGGGACCTTAATAAGGCTCTCCTCACTAAAATTGGTTTGATGTTGGCTAAGGACTTAAGGGGTTAGGATATTATTATGAAGGATTGGTATTTCTATTACTCATGTTTTACCATCCATTATTTGGTAATGGCATTGCATAGAACTAAATAACATCTTGAACAATGTGATCATAAGTTGTACATTTCTGTGACTATTTCTAAGGTGGATGGTAAAAAAGGGAGATAAAATCATATTCTGGGAGGATAGGTGGATAAGTGTCTAACCTCTAGTATTTATAATTTTTTTATCATATTATGAACAAATAAAAGGTTAGTGTTGAATAGTTAGTTAGGGACTATATCTCTCAATCTCGAGAGTAGAAAATCCTTGACTTTTACTAGTGGTGGTCCTACTAGACTTGGTGTTATTTAAATAACTAAAGTAATTAATAAACCTTTTTATAATCCCTATTACAATCACCTATGATATGATAATTTTGAGTAAATACCAATCAAGATAATTTTCTATTTGTTCCTCCCACCTCCTACTCATTGATTTGGAGATTCCTTCTTTATGCTGAAATAAGGTATAGATAAAACATCTAGCATCGCAAATAAACATCTTTTGTTGGGTTACTATACATGATAATTTTTTTAATGTGGACAACCTAATATAGTAGGGCTTCTAGTTCAACAATATATGTGCTCCTCACAAATAGGAGGATGAAGACACCTACCACCATTTTTTCTTCTTTCCTATTTGTTTTGGAAATATACATTATTGTTCTATGAAAATTTCAGCTCTTATATCTTTTGGGGAAATATTCTTCAATTTATTTTTGATTGGATGTTCACGTCTACTCACTTGCCCACCTAGCTACTTTAGAAGTTGATCCCCTCACATGTTTTTTGGAAAGTATAGAGGGAAAGGAAGAATAAGATTTAAGAAATACAAAGATTTCTATAGATGTGATTTCTCTCATTAGTGTCAAACTACTAAATGAAAACTTTGTAGTGTAGCTAGAAGAATCCTTCACAATTTCCCTCTATGTGGGGTTGTTATGGGGCATCAAATTGGTTTCTTTATGATTTTTTTGATAATTTTGAGATATGAAACTAGTTAGATTGGGATGACATGAAATGGACCCCCTTACCATCCCTCCCCAAGGAATGTCTTAAGATTAATTTTATGGTATGGTTGTGAGTGTTGTGATTGGTAGAGATGGTGAAGAAAAGTTTATATTCACCTTATCTTGTAATTCTTGTCCCATCTCTTTAGGTGGATAGGGACACAAATTTTGATGATTGGCTATATGTGAATATTGTCGTTTATGGCAACACATGATGTACATGCTTGTAGAAAACCTCAAAAATAAATATACTTAGCTTTTTGCTACTCATAAAATTGTCCAAGTATGAAATTTTTTTACAATAGTGTATTCTTGTTTATATGATGTATATCTTGAGAGAAAAGATATATGGAAATTATAAACATGTTGATTATGATGTTTATAAATCATACATCAGTACACACAATATAGAAAAGAAATATTTAAGATTTACAAGACACCGAAATGAAATGTAAAGGAATTATTTTGTTTACAAAGTAATTACTTGACCAATTAGGGACAACATCTTAGATGTTTACTCTAAGTTTGGAAAGTTTATTTTGGTCCCAACCAACCTAGCAACAATTTTTGAAAAGGCATGGAACCTATGCAAAAACATCTTCTTAGACTATTGTGAAGTTATATGTGAAAGTTGTGAATGTGAAGTTTTTTATCATATGGAGAAGAGAATTTTTTATAACCTAATTTTGTGATCCAAGATCGAGTTGAGGTCAGAGATTAAAAAAGAAGAAGGTACAACATGTATTTGAGGAGCCTAACTTACTTGTTGGGATAATGAGTTCTTCTTGGAATTGAAAGTAGATGTTTGGGTAGTGATCTCTTCTTGCAGACATTATAGCACAACTACTGACAAGGTTGGAATCTCCTCATAGGGATTCAAAGTTTCCTAATAGGGACTCATATGTACTGAATGTGTTTATAGACTCCTAACAAGGCTCATCCTCTAACAAGGAACATTTATATTATTACATCATCTTGTGGGTATTGTTCCCACCAGAGTTTTCCCTTGGCTAGGGTATTCCCAGTTAACAAAATATGGTGTTATGAGTTCTCTTTGTACATGGTTACTTTTACAATTCAACATTACTTTTTTACTTTCTTATGTATGGTTCAAATTAATAAATTGGTGACAAAAGTTTGTAGAATACTAATTCACACCCCCTCCCCCACCCCCCACACAATATTCCCTATTTGTAACAATTGGTATTCGAGCATGGTTACTCAAAAGAGGCTTAATAGCTTGAGTAAGATCCCTATGGATATGGAATAATTGATGAAGAACCTTGAAGAGGCACTTGAACAAATTGATCTCCTTACTAAAGAAAGAGTTAAGCTAAAAAACACATATGAAGACTACAAAGTGTACATTGGATAACTAAAGGACAAGATTGAACATCTTAAACCAAGCCTGAATCTACTAAATTTGAAAAATGTCATGATGAATATTCAAAGCTGAAAATAGAGTACAAGATGTTGAATCATGAATTGAAGATTACCAATCTAAAGTTGAGTTTGAGGAATGATTCTATCAAAGTTGAATCTGATTTGAAGACTAAAAATTCAAATCTTAGAGATAATCTAGCAAAGAGGACATCTAAACTTGATTTATCAAAAGAAGATCAAGATGAACCTCATGAGTAAAACATTATTGTGAAAGGTGAACTAACTCAAAGAAAGCTACAACTTGTAAAGTTTTATTCTAGAAGAGAAAATATTGATGAACAAATGTTAGTACAAAGTCATACCTATGATAAAATTGGTCTTGGTTACCTATTAAACATGTGTACAAAGAAACCTAGAAGTGGATCAAATCTAAAAGAAAAAGATAAAAATGATGATAATATTGAATCCATTCAATCTTTTGATAAGTCTAAAGAAGCTAAAAAAGACAAGGAAACTATGAAATTGGATGAGCCTATACAAGTTTAATATCCTAAGGAAAGTAGGTATGAATTTAGAGGTAACTATTTTTCATGTAGTGAAATAGGTCATATGAAAATAAATTGTAAAAATAAGTCATTTAATGAAATTAGAAAATATTTTGTCATAATTATCATGGTATTGGTCATAAAGCAATCGATTGTAGGATACCTAAATATGATAATGATAAAATGAATAGTAGAATGTCTATAAATACTAACCTTGTAGATACAAGAAGATCTAATGAGAGTACATCAAGAGAAAGAAGACTTTATGAAGAAAGAAAGTAGATCATGTGTTATAAGTGTAATGACCTTGGAGACATAGCCCAAAACTATCAAGCACATATTGTTCAACAAAATCCTATAAGTAGAACTTGAGTATGTCAGTTATGCAACAACTTTGGACTTGTAGTGAAGTATTATAGAATGGACAAGAGAAACACTAGAGAAAACTTTGGAAATAGAAGCAACAACGGAAGAAACTTTGAAAATAGAAAAAAAAATGTAAGAAATTTCAGAACTAAGCAAGATAATGAAGATCAAAAAAATGTAGTTAGTGAAATTTGAGAAAAACTTGATAAGATATTTGAATAGGAATTAACTATTGGACTTGAGGAAAATTTAGATGATGTAGAGAAAGGATGATTGAAGTCAATAACTGAGCTTGATTCAACCAAGTTGAATTAATCCTATTCACAACACCAAAATCAAAAACTTCATTTAGAGATTGAACTATGAGTAGTGAGGTTCAGAAAAGATGTATCTTGATGAGCTTAGATTGTAGCTAAGCTTGCTTACAATTTGGATCTTATCAGTTCAAGTTATGAAGGAAATAAGAGTTATTGTTATAATAGTGAAATCTTATTCTATGATAGAAGATGACATCTATGTATTCACAACAAATTTTGTGGAGTAAATTTTTGTGGAGCATTTTCATGATGAAAGGAAGCTATCGTTAACCTCAAGTAGCATTTGAAGATCAAAAAGATGATTTTGAGCAGATATTTGATTTCATTCTGAAATTATTAGCTTTTTGATGTAGCAAACTATGCAATTAATGAAAGTTTAAGTTGGATAAATAGATTATGAACTCGATTATTCCCACATTGTGATCATCTCAAAATCTTAGAGTGCCTAGAAGTGATTTGTTGAAGCAATTTCAAGAAAAATACTACTTCAGAAAAAGGTATTTTTATCATTTTTAAAAAAGAATTTGTAAGATAAATTTCTATATAGTGAAATCATGGATATGATAGTAGTTCATAATTTATAGAATATAGAGAGGCCCAAACTAAAGGTTGTACTTGTGAAACCCTTAGAAGGAAACCTTAATTCGGCTCTATCAACAACTCCAAACAATGTAATTTACTTGGAAGGCATAGGAATCTACTTCTCTAGCAAGTTTGAAAATGTTGGAAGTAAATTTATGAGCAAGGATATGGAAATTTCTTTCAACCATGATATGCTTGTGAAGCCCAAATTTGAACATCTAAAAGATTTAAATTTATTCCGTTATTATTTCTACTGTGAACTTGATAATGAAGAATGGACATGAATTATAATAATAACAATTTATAATGGGAAGTTTTGGATGGGATAACATGTAGTTGACATTTTTTCTATCCTTACTCATGAGGTTATCTCTCTTAGCAAACAAGGTAGCATACCCATTTATGAGAAATTATTCAAGAAGAAAGTTGAACTCAATACTAAAGCAGTTTATAATGATAGGAAAATGGTGACTAGCACCATCAAACATTGTGATGCCAAATTATTCAGTAGAATCATTGCATATTCCATTTGTGCAAGTTCTAAGAGTGATGAGTTGCTAGCAAGATTTATCTATGTAGCCTACAAGGTTTATGTTGACAAAGAACAAGTGAATTTTAATGAGATTTTCAGAGTAGAACTCCTTGATAATCTGGAAAAGATTAAGAAAACTAAGAATTTAGATTTCAGTCACTAATTAATCATATTTTCTTTCATGTACTTAAAATATTTCCATTTATATTAGTTTCATAGATTATGAGTAGTGAGAGATGTACTATGGATAAGATAAAAGATATATGCAGAAGGCATCCTATAGATAAAATCTTGGATAGTGGCAATTTGATTATGAGAACACTCAAGAATGAAATAAAGAAAGCTTCAAAATTTCAATAGTAATTGCTGATAGATTTAAGGATGACATATGTTTAATGGTAGATATAGACCTAACTTATGTTGAACCAAGGAAAACATTTCTTGAACCCTTAGGTTATGAATTGAATGATGATGTAACTATTGGTTACACTGATCTATTGTTGAACTCTATAAAGGAAAAAACTTCATATAAATTTGGAACATATGAAGAGTTAACTCAATCGGCCTACTAGGCATCTTTAGAAAGAAACATTTCATAAGAAGGTTGAGACTACGATCAAGAAATTATTATTTGAGGCCGGTATGTTAGAAGAAGAATCACAGGCAACCAAAAAAACAATCTCTAGACAATAAACTAGTGAACTAGGTGTGATGTATGTGAAACCTCTATCAATTGGTCAAGCGTCAAGTGTATCCATTACATCAAATCTTATAGAGAAGTAAATCCCATATGTTGTTGTATCATTCCAGCAACCCAATGAACCTAAAAGGAAGTCAGAAAGATTAATAGAAGTTGAGATGAATAAGTCAAAAAGAGTTAAGTAACAAGTTACTGGACTTGAAAAAAGGAAGAAAACATTGTTGACAATTGTAGATTCTAGTGAGGAAGAAGAAGAGGAACAAGAAATTAAACAACTAGAAAAGGGTATTGTTTCTAACCACGCAGAAGGTAAAACAAGAAAAACCTAGAAATCAAAGATAGAAAATACTAACAAAACTATTTCTAATAAAGGGAACTTTATGCAAATGAATAAGTATTATGATTTGTATAATGATACTGAGAAAGAGTAGATTGATATCTCTACTATGAGATATATGATTCTTAACAATCATAAACCTAAAGACATTGAAGGCATTGTGAATCAAAATGTCTACAATAGACTTATAGCAAAGAAAGCATTAGTTCATG
Organism: Cupressus sempervirens; assembly: GCA_028749045.1. NCBI lineage: Eukaryota > Viridiplantae > Streptophyta > Pinopsida > Cupressales > Cupressaceae > Cupressus > Cupressus sempervirens. Next base: position 319,766,721 of record CM053789.1, on the reverse strand, counting down.
AAGAAGACATGGAATTTTGGAAATCCATGATAAGAACTATATACAAAAGTGATGATGAAGAAGAAATAAGGAAATTGATTAATAATATAGCACCTTACTTTCAAGGTAAGATGAGGCCATTTTTATTTATGGGAGGTGAGAAGAATGTCATAAGAAGTGAAATAGTTGCAACCATCAACAAGATGATGATTGAGCTAAAGATAGCACCTACCACTATAGAGAAAACTTTGAAAGTATCAGTAATTGGTGATACAATGCAAATTGATCAAACTAACATTACTATTAATAATGGAGATGGTCCTTTGTAAGTCATGATCAGCTTGAGTTCCATTCTGAAACCATTCAAGATTAGTTAAAACTGACTGAAGAAGAGAAAAAGCAGTTAGAAGGGGAAAAGGTAAAGATTAAAGAATCCAAGATTAATTTTCTTGAGGAAAAGAAGAAGGTAGGAGAAGAAAATAAAGAGCAAGAAAGGAAAGAAAAACAAGAGAAAGAAAAAGAAGAAAGGAAAACATGGGAGACAATAGAGAAGAAACAAGAGGAATATGAGACTAAAGAATCTAGCTCATCCACTCGACTATCTCTTGTCAACCTTATAGATGGTGATGATAAATCTGATTTAATCTCATCTTTGACCAAGTTGATTGAGAAGAATACGAAATTCAAGAGACTAAAAAGGACATTAATGGAGGTGATTGACAGACTACATAGCACTTTGGCAGCCAAACATATAGAAGGAAACCTCAAATAGAAAGCCAAAGCAATAGTAAAATCTTTTGATGAAGAATTTAGAAACTTTTTAAATGTTTCAAAGTCTAAGGCTCTAATTTATCATGATGCTAATATTTTTAGCACCATTTGTAGAAACATAAAGAATGATTTGCTGAGTCTTGATACTTATATTAAGGAACACCCAAGATGTGAACAAGATGGAAACGTATTGTACAACAAATGTACTTTATCTCAGAGGTTGACTAAGTTTTTTAAAAATTATATGTAAGGGAACTAGAGTGAGCTAGAAGCTCTAACAAGTCAGCAACAACAACCCTCTAGCAGAGTTGATGATTTTGAAAAACAAGTTGCTATTGTTTACATTGACAATAGCAAACTACAACTTGAAAAATAAAAGATAATTTTTAGAAAATTATCAAGTTTGAGAGAATCTATAGCATTGAAACTATCAACCATTGAGTGAAAATTGGAGGAATGTGGTAAAGAAAAGGACACTTATTCCAATTTTATATATTCTAACCTTAATGGAGTTGATATTGCATCATATGCCTTATGTATAATTCTCACTACTGCTAAAGTAGCCAAGGACACGTGTGAAAGGTTTGGATAGTCTAAAGGAAAATTTTGATGATTATATGAAGATGATATTAGATTAAGGTAGTAGGACAAAAAATTTGACAGTTTTTTATAGTAGTTGGACAAAACTTTATCATAGGTTTTGGACATTCCAAAATTTGTCATTGATGTCAAAGGTGGAGAAGTTGTATGCAAATATTGTAAGTAGGTTATTTATTTTGTATTCATAGAAAAAGGGGTAGCATTTTAATAAGTAAAGTTGAAACATTTTTAATAGATGGTAAGTGTAGTAATGTTGTTAGTTTTTGTAAATTATTCAATACTTAACCAATTTTCCCACTTTGTTACGATCAATGCCAAATGGGGAGATTGCTGACAATTGGCTATATGTAGATATCTAAATGTTATCTTTAATGTCAACACATAATGTACATGCTTGTAGAAAACCTTGGAAATAAAGATAATTAATTTTTTTTGTACTCAAAAAATTGTCTAACTAAGAAAATAGTTTACAATGGTGTATCATTATTTATATGATGTTATTCCTAAGAGAAGATATATATTGAAATAGTATAGATGTTGATGATGATGTATATCACCTCAAACATCAATACAAATAGTATGAAAATGCTTCTATATTTAAGATTTACAAGACAATGGAATGAAAGTTAAAGTAATTATTTTGTTTATAAAATAATTATTTGACCAATTAGGGATGACATCCTAGATGATTAATCTAAGTTGGGAACTATTATTTTGGTCCTAGATGACCTAGTAGCAATTTTTGAAAAGGCATAGTATTTATGTAGAGACATCTTGTGTGATTATTGTGAAGTTATATGCCGAATTTGTGAATGAAAATTTTTGTATCATATGCAGAATTGAATTTTTGATAATCTAATTTTGTGATCAAAGATTGAGTTGAGGTTAGAGATTATATGAAAGAGGGTACAACATATATTTGAGGAACCTAAATTAATTTTTTAGGTTGTGAGCTCTTCTTCTTATTGAAAGTGCATGTTTGGGTAGTGAGATCTTCTTGCAAACATTGAACTTTAACTCCTAATAAGGTTGGAATCTCCTAACAGGGATCTAAAGTCTCTTAATAGGGACTCATATCTACTAAATGTATTTATATATTCCTAACAAGGTCCATCCTCTAACAAGGAACATTTATATTAGTACATCATCTTGTGGGTATCATCCCCACTGCAGATTTCCCTTGGCCAGGGTTTTCTTAGTTAACAAAATATGGTGTTATGAGTTTTCTCTATACATGGTTACTTTTACTATTCAAAATTACTTTTTTACGTTCTTATCCATGGTTAAAAGTAATAAATAATTTCTAGTTGGTGACAAAATTTTGTAGAATGCTAATTTACCGCCCACTAACTATGCCATCCCCCCTTCAATATTCCTTATTATTTAACAATTGGTAATCCCTATTTCTGACAATATGTAATTTAATTTAAGATAACATATAGTATTTAAATTTCACGGCATCATCATTTGAAATTAGTGGTGTATGTCTACATACAGTGCTATGATAAATTCATTGTGAAACATAGAATAAAAATTTATCTCTTTGAATATTTTATATGATTTTTTCTTTTAGATGTATCCAATGATCACATGTTGTCTCTAAGGATGAAGATATATCTAATATAATTTTATTTATGACATTTGGTTTTCAAGGATCAACATATATCTAATGATCACATGTTGTTTTAAAGAATAAATATATGTTAGAAATTTAATGTAGTTGGTTGGTTACCCCTAGAGAAAAATGTCCACCTACCTATCTGACAACATTTAACTCAGTAGATGAGTTTGAAATATAGAATGAGAGGGAAAAAACTTTTTGGTAGACAACAGGAATGAATATGATTCATTAGATTAGTTGGAGAGTTAGAAAGATCGAAGAAGAGCATAGCAAAGTGCAGCAAAAAGAAGAAGATTAGTAGATTAGAGTAGAAGAAGAATATTTAGAACAAATATTAGATGATAGGAAGAAGGTTCACATTTTTAGCATTACACATTGAATCTTCTTGTCATTCTATAAGTTCATATTGTTTAGTCTTGAGAAGTGGTGATTGCTCGAAGCATTATTGTATGTATACCTTAGCACTATAAGTTTAAGTTTTATCAGTTTGATGTTTCTAGTGCTTTCAGGTTGAAGCCAAATGCTCCAAGATCTTGTAATAGTTTAATCTAGTTGAAAAGAAAGAAAGAAAGAAGGTATACTTGACTTATTTGTTTCTCCATTCTATTTTATATTCCATGTTTTTCACTTGAAATATTCATTCTTGCAAGTTTTAAAGTTATCCACTCTATGTTTTAATGGTGAAAATGTTCAGACTGCAAGTATGTTCAACAACTCACTTGGTTTAATATTTAATAGAGATCTCTCTTATCCTTTTCCTATCAAGTTCACTTGGTATATTTTTTGATTTAGATATCTCATTCTAAGTGCTATTTTGGTGTTGATATTGCCAGGCTCCACCCTCTTTTGGACAATGATTTTACTCAGCAACCACGGTGTCAAGCTCTACCTTCTTTTTAGTGGGTGAGCTCAAGCAGAAACCTCTTATGCCAAGTTTCCTTTAGTGATGAGCTTACTTGATTTTTCCATGTGTGGAGTCACAAGACACCATGTACCTATCACTCAACATCAATTGTGTCCTAAGAAAATTGTCACTTAGCACCTTCTTGTGCTAAGTGAAATTTTATATTTTGAAGTTCAATTCTATACATGGTATCAGAGCTCTAGGGCCCTACTTCCATAGTGATTCAAGGCATGTTTCTTCATTATATTTGACATGGTAGGAGATGTAGGAAAGATATGGTAGCAACCACCATCATTTAATGGATAGAATTATGATAAAAGGAAAAGAAGATGAAAACCAGGAAAAGAAGATGAAAACCATGGTGGTAGCTAATTATATGTGGGAATTTGTAACCAATGGATTTAATGATGTTATGATCCCAAAACTATATGCTACCCTCAAAAACCCATACAAGACTTAGTTGAAAGAGTCAAGGAGAAAGGATGAATAGTCATTAAGTCTAATTGAAGTAGCAATGACAGAGACAATCTTTCCCAAGATTGAAGTAGAAAATTATGAAAAGCAGGCATGATAAAATTATGCAAAGAAGGCATGGGATATCCTTGAAATGAGCTTCAAGGGGACTAATAGGGTTAAAGTAGTAAAGCCATAGATGATTGAAAGGAAATTCTAGAACCTTAAGATGAAGGACAATGAACCGATTACAGAGTTCAATTCATAAATCTCCACTTTGATAATTCATCTCAAATGAAATGGAGAAGATTATGAAGAGTAGAGAATTTTAGAAAAGATATTAATGAGTTTACCTCATAAATATGAAAGTCTTGTGATGACCATTGAGGAAGAAAAGGACATCATCACATTGACCATGCATCAGTTGATGGAATCTCTTCAAATCCATGAGCACTAGATTAATCAATCAGCAACAACATCCCAAGAGTAGTCTTTTAATGCTCAAGAAAATTCAAGAGGCAAGGGAGAGGAAGAAATGACTCTGGTAAAGGCTCAAGAAGTAGAGGTTGTGCAAGGAATGGTTAAAGCAATGCTAGTAGAAAAATATCAAGATAAGCAAGCAACCAAGAGGGAGAAAGCACCTCTGAAAATAGCTCTAGAGGAGGTAAGAAGAATTACAACTCCAATAAAAGAAAATTTAAATTCTAATACTATCATAAGTATGGACATTATGCTAGGGAATGATGGAAGGAGCAGGGTGACTAGTCAAAGGAGAGTGCTAATGTGGATGATGTGAACATGGGAAATGCAAACAACCCTACAACCTTCATCATATGTAACATTGGTAAAGAAGCTAGCCCTAAGGTACAACACCTAGACAATAGTTGTAGGAACCACATGAGTGGTAATGAAAGCTTCTTTTATTTCATTGATAAAACTTTGAAGTCTAAAATTAAGATGAAAAATAATGGAACAATTCCCAGAGTGGGCAAAGAGTCTATAATGGTTATAAGGTGCTAATGGAAAATGACAAGTGTGTCATTCAAGAGATCGATAGGAGTAATAGATTACTTGCTACAATTCAAATAACAAAGAAATAGATATTCCATTTTAGGATAGAGACATGCTTCTCTTCTCAAGTTAGTGTTACACCCCCCAAGCATGCATATATAGTAGTACATCAATAATCGAATCTTAGGAGAAAGATTGAATACCCCTCCAAGCTTTGGCATCTCAGGTATGGACATCTTGGCTTTGTTGGCTTAAATTTGTTGTCTAAGAAAAGAATGGTAGATTGTTTTCCATGCATAGTAGATTCATATGACAAGTGTGAGGCTTGCATTTTAGATAAGAAACATAGGCTTCCCTTTAATTTTAGAAATTATATAAGGGCTAGATCACCATTAGAATTGGTGCATTATGATTAGGTAGGGCCTATGAAAACTACTTCTATTGGGGGGAGTACCTATTTTATAAAATTCATAGATGATTTAAATCATAGGACATCGGTGTATTTTTTGAAGAGAAAATCTAGAGCATTTGATAAATTTGTTGAATTTAAAGCCTTGGCTAAAAAGGAATGTGGACATTATGTAAAAGTCCTTAGATTAAATAGAGGAGGGGTTCATAACTCCAATTTGTTTGTAAATTTTTTTAGGAACATGACATCAAGAAATAGCTTATAGCTAGTTATACTCCACAACAAAATGGAGTGGTTGAATGGAAAAACAATATGATTATTGAAATGGAAAGAAGAATGATGAAAGAAAAAGGGTTCCCAACTTAATATTGGAGAGAGGCTAAAGAAAGAACTTTGTATTTCATCAACAAGTGTCCTACAAAGTCAGTTTGTGACAAGATACCTCTTGAGGCATGGTCAAGGAACAAATGGACAATTGAAAACTTGAGAGTGTTTGGATGTATAGCATAGGCACATCTATCCAAGAGAACAAAGAAATAAGTTAGATGATAAAAATGTGAAGTGTATCTTCATGGGTTATAGCTTAGAATCAGAGGCTTATAGATTGTATGATCCAGTCGCCAAGTAGATCATCATTTCAAGGGATGTGGAATTTCATGAAAATCAGTCATGGGATTGCTCAATACATGAATCTTCTACCACTTAAGTGAAGTGCCTACTATTAATGAGGAAGAAGATGACACTGGTAATCAAGAAGAAGATGGAGTGGCAAACATGGATTGCAGGCAAGGATAAAAAGGCAAGCAACCCTTAACATGTCAAGTAACTACTCCAAGTAGTTTAAGACAACCTTGAGCTATTATGCAAACTTTTAGTAGTAGCAATAAATAGAATTCAAATTGGACTCTCACCTGCCTATTGTCAAGAAAGAGTAAAATTATAAGGGAGATATACCATGAAGAAAGGTATGAGGAAGATTATGATGAGAGTATTAATTTTGTATTATTTTCTCATAGTGATCCAATTTATTTTGAAGAAGCTATGAAGGAAGAGAAATGGTGTAATGCCATGGATGAGGAAATAGATGCTATTGAAGGAAATGAGACATGGGAGTTAACTGCTTTTCCTCCCTAGAAATAAGTAATTAGAGTGAAATTAGTTTACAAGACCAAGTGCAATGCTGAAGGAAAAATAGATAAGCACAAGGCATATTTTGTGTTCAAGGGGTACAAGCATCATTATGGTAGTCATTATGATGAGATATAATCACTGGTTTCAAGAATGAAAGTAGTGCATGTTGTCATAGCAATTATAGCCCAACACAAATGGAAGGTATATCAAATGTATGTGAATTTTACTTCTTGAATTGTGTATTGAAAGAAGAATTTTATGTGGAGTAGCCACCTAGTTATGAAGCTCTAGGTGAAGAACACATAGCTTATACACTAAAGAGAGCCTTATATGGACTGAAGAAAGCTCCACGGGCATGCTACAATATGATTGACTCATATTTGATGAGAAATGGATTTAGCTAAAGTGATGGTGAGTCCACCCTCTACATCAAGCAATAGATGGTAAAGTGTTGATTATTTTATTCTATATTGATGACTTAATATTTACTGGAAATAACAATTCCCTAATTGGTGAGACTAGAAAGGCCATGAATAATAAATTTGAATTGATAGGGCCAATTCTCTTGAAGTACTTTCTAGGCATAGAATTTTAAAAGAATGCATAATGACATCATCATCTCTCAAGAAACATATGCAAGGAAGGTCATGGAGAGACTCAAAATGTAGAATAGTAAAGAAAATCCAACAACAAAAATAGTAGTTCTGAAGTTGAGTAGGGAAGACTATAGCAAAAGCATGATGCAACACTATACAAGAGCATGGTTGGAAGTTTGATGTACATTTTGTTAGAATTCTTTAGAATAACTGAGAGGGGGGAGAATCAGTTATTCAAGGTCCAATAATGTCTAATTAAATTTTTTAATAAAATAGGGGTGAATCAGAAGTACTAGCCCTTTTACTTTCTTGTCAAATCCTTAATGGCATATATTTAAAATTATCATGCATGTGATTAAACATTAAACAATCGTGAAAAGTAAACATGCATCACCACATAACACAAAGGATTTTGGTGACCTAGAAATCCTCTTGTAATAAGAAGGTAAAACTAGGGTGGGGATGACACCTACAAAATAACTACATAATTGATTTCAACCACTTTTGATGGTTTGCACTGTTAAAGGCCTGCCCTATTAAAGGCTTTACACATTGCAAAATGTGACCCTATTAAAGGATTTCTACACCCTATTAGGAGTGTCCCCTATTAGAGGACTTAAGAACATTCAACTTAGAATGCCACCCTGTTAAAGAATTTACATAGAGCTGTTAGGCCCATGCAAGTCCATGGGATTTACAGTCACCTTCTCAAAAGAATCTTTTATCCCTCTCTAAGGATCTCCTATCCTTCTCCTTCTCCTAAGGATCTCTTATCCTTCTCCTCAGGATCTTCTATCCTTTTCCTGAGGCTTATCCACCTAGCTATTAAGCTAACCTAGCAATGTATTATTTCAATGTCTAATACAATGGTAAGAAAGTATTAGAAAGGTTTTGACCTGATAAAGATTGCAACTCTAACCTTGTAGATTTTGGATCACTCTTCAGTTCTTATCTTTGCTTGGCTTTTCTTTCTCACAGTGTTGAAAGCTTGTCCACCCTTCAAGATTTGTCTCCTTGAGTTCTTCCACTCATTATGCCAATGCACTCTATGGTCACTTGATCAACTTAGAGTCTTGATGCTCTATTCTTACTCCTCACTATGTCCTCCTTTTGACACTTCACACTAGCCTTCTCTTGGCTTCTTCACGCGAGCACTCTTATGAACAACTCCCTCTCACATGCACACTTGATCTCTGACATGTAACTCCTTAAAAATAAGTTATGTTCTTCATTTCCTGCTCAAATATTCCTACTCATCAATTTGATTTAACCTTGAGAAAATGATATTTTTTCCCTCCAAATTGTTTCTTCCAGAAACTTCATGATAAATCCATCAGCATTCGCCTTGAATTGGTTTGCATGCTTTACATAAAATTCTATGACATCTACTCATCATCCTTATCATCCAAGCAATTCACAAAATTCAATGTAACAAACTTATCATTATTGATCTGGCAAATCTTTTGTCTTAACAAATATTGCAACAACTTGACATCATTGGTTTACTAATGCTCGACACCTTCTATGTCACTCGACTTCTATTGTATTTACTGATGCTCGACACTTGAAGAAATTTTCTTGGCATCCATTACCTTTTTTTGATGCTCAGCACCTGAACAATCCTATGTTACTCAACACCTGAAGGATTCTGTGTTACTCGGCACCTGAAGTTGAATATGTTCAGCTTCAACTAAGAATTTGGTCAACTCTAAATAGCTTTCTTGGCTCTCTCTAATGAACTTAGTTAGGCCTTACAAATGACTTAGTTAAACCTTACATCTTTGATGTGTCTTGGTGTGTCCATCCTCTCAGAGTATGTCAACAATACACTATTTTATCAATGGCTTAGCTGATCCTTATACTTCATTACAACATCATAACTTCAGCCTTTCTCTAGGTGCACCAATTACATCTTATTGATTGCCTCCTCCTTGTTAATCAACCAATTGATAGTATTTGGATCACTTAAGCAATTTTCATTCCTACAAGTAGTAAGTTTTACATCAATGACAAAAAAATGATTGAAAAAATTCTTTACTAGTTCCATTATTCTTCATTCATGATCTTTTCAATCATTTCCAACAATCTCCCTCTTTGGCATTGATGGAAAACCAAACTGATCAATTGATTGAGCTGGTCAACTTGGTTACCACCAAAATTATATACCAAATAGAAAAACTTTTTTTCATTACATATCTTCCTCTTTGTATCATGTCTCCCTCTTGACTGCTACATCCTTACTCTATATTCCTCATCCTTCCTTCATAGCTACTTGCTAATCAATTTCTTATCTCTTCTAAATCTCCCTCTTTCATCTCTCCTTTCATACATTCTCATACATCTCCATATATTTACCTTTCATTGATCAATTTCTCATAAATATCCCTCTTTGACATAAATTCCAAAGATGTAGCATCTTCAACATGCTAAATATAAGCTTTGCATCTCATGTTTTCTCCCTCTATCACCATGCTTGTGACTGATCTAGAATTTTTGTTCCTGTTGTCATACTCTACATCATTCTTCTAATATTTCAAGGATCTACTCCTATTGATGTAGGGTTGCTTCTTTGGTACTTTAGACTACTTGAGTTAGGGGAATTATCCCCAAGTTGCCTCTAAGATATTCATAAGTATCCTTGGGCAATGGTTTGGTGAAGATATTTGCAATTTGTTCCTTTATGTGAATGTACTCCATCTTCACTTGTTTGTCTTCCACCAATTCTCTGAGGTAGTGATACTTGATTGCAATATGCTTGGTTTTTGCATGCATTACTAAATTCTTGGATATGTTTATAGCACTTGTATTATCACAATATAGTATCATAGGTTTGGTTACCTCTTCTTTCATTCCTTTCAATAGATGTTTGAGCCACACAATGTTTGTGCAATTGACTAGTGCTGCCACATATTTTGCTTCTATAGTGGACTGAGATGTGCATGTTTGTTTCTTGCTAGTTCAAGTAACTAGCCTTTTACCTAAGAATAATGCTCCTCCACTTGTGCTTTTCCTATCATCAATGTTGCCTCCCCAATCTGCATCTATGTATGCATTGAGCTCAAACTTCTTATTCTTTTTGTAGTATAGGCAAGAATCATCAGTTCCTTTGAGATACCTCATTATCCTTTTTACTGCCATGAGATGATTTTCTCTAGGATTAGTAGAGAATATAACCACTATCCAACTACTAATGCTATGTCTAGTCTGCTATGTACAACATATTGTAGTTTCCCAATCATGAATTTTTACATTGTTTGATTGACTTCAACTGATTCATCATTTTTGGGTAGCTTAAGTCCTGTTGCCATTGGTGTGTTGATAGGTTTGGAGTCTTCTAATCCAAACATCTTGAGTATCTCTTTGATGTACTTTGATTGTGTTATGAATATACCATATTTTAGTTGATGTACTTGCAATCCAACAAAGAACTTGATTTCTCCAAACATAGACATCTCAAACTCATGTTTCATTTTGTTAGAAAAACTTTTGCAAAGTGCTTCCTTTCCTCCAAAAACTATGTCATCCACAAAGATTTCAAATATAAGGATATCCTTACCTTCCTCTGATTTGATGTACATGTTGTTGTTATCATCAGTTCTTTCAAATCCTATTTGCACTAGATACTTGTGAAGTCTATCATACCAAGCTCTAGGGGCTTGCTTTAATCCATATAGAGCCTTATGTAATTTGCATACCTTGTTTTTGTTATTTTCATCAACAAATCCTTCTAGTTGCTCTATGTAGACTTCCTCTTCAAGTATACCATTCAAAAATGTGAACTTAACATCCATTTGATAGACTTTAAATCTTTTGAAGGCTGCATATGCCAATAAGGTCCTTACTCCTTCCATTTTGGCAACTAGAGAAAAAGTTTCTCCATAATCTAGTCCTTCTTCTTGTGCATACCCTTTATAGACTAGTCTTGCTTTATTCCTTGTGATTTCACCATTCTCATCTAACTTGTTTCTAAACACCCATTTGGTTCCAATTATATTCCTATCAGCTGGTCTTGAGATTAAGGTCCATGTCTTATTCTTTTCAATTTGTTCTATTTCTTCTTTCATAGAATTATACTAGTCATCATCTTTTATGACTTCACTTACTATTTTTGGTTCCATTTTGCTAAGAAGACATGTCTCACTTCTGAGTCTATTCCTTGTCATTGGTCCTGCCTCTTTGTTTTCAATAATTTGATCTGCAGGATGATGTCCTCTTACATACTTTTCCAATATTGGTTCTCTCCTTGTTTTCATGTTGTCTCTTTCAAAATCTAAATCTTCATGTGTATTTTCATTAGATATTTCTTCATTTCCTTTATGTTGATAGTTCTCATAATTTGAATGAACTTTCTCTGTATTCTGCAACTCAGCTTCTAAATGTGTTTGTTGCTCAGTATTCACTATCTATGACTTAGTAGATACTGAATTTTGTTGTTGATTATCAGTTTGAGTTGCAACTTCACCATTATTAGGTATACCTTCATAAAATTATACAAAGGTCTTGTATTCTTCTACTTTCTTGGTGTTCTCAACACTTTGATCTTCTGCAAGCTCATCAAATTTTACATTTGTGCTTTCTATTACTTTGTTAGTGTTAACATTCAAGCACTGAAAATCTTTGCTTCTAGTAGAATAGTGAAGAAATGTGCCTTCCTCACTCTTTGCATCAAACTTTTCATTTCTTGACTCTTTATATATACAACATTTGCATCCAAATATTTTGAAATGTTTTACATTAGGAGAATGCCCATACCATAATTCAAAAGATGTTGCATTTATATCTTTCTTGACTTGAACTCTATTGGGTGTGTAGACTACAATACTTACAGCTTCTCTCCAGTACTTGAGTGCAACATTTTTCTCCATCATTAAGGTCCTGGCATAGTCAATAACTAATCTATTCCTTCTTTCTAATATACCATTTTGAGGCGGAGTCCTGGGTACTGATATATGCCTTTTGATTCCTATTTCATTGCAAAATTCTTCAAATTCTCTTGCTGTGAATTCACCTCCTCTATTAGATCTGAGACATTTTAGGCTCTTCCTAGTATCTTTCTCAACTCTGGCTAGGTACCATTTAAAAATTTGGAATGCATCTAATCTTTGTTTTAGGAACATGACTATCATCACCTTGAATAGTCATCTACAAATAGCATTATGCATTTATCACCTTTGTAGCTTTGTAATTCAATAGGACCACACAAGTCAGTATGAACTAGCTCTAATACTTCATTAGAAGTATAAGCCTTTCTTTTGAAAGTTGACTTGGTCATCTTCCCTAGTTGGCATTGTTTGCACATGGTGTTATCAGGCTTCTTCAACTTTGGTAGACCTCTAAATTTCTTCATTTTGTTGATGCTTATCAGTTTGTCAAAATTTATATGACATAGTCTCTTGTGCCATAACCATACATCATCAGTTTGAACAATGAGACAAGAAGCATCTTCCATGTGTAGGTAGAACAAATTACTCCTAGTCTAGTCACCTTTTCCTATTAGACTTCCTTGAGAATTGTAGATCTTGACAACTCTATTTTCAAATTCAACCTTATAACCTATGTTGCCTAACTGTGAGACACTTAACAAGTTATAATTTAGGCCTTCAACATAGTATGCATTACCACATGATATCTTTTTAGTAAGCTTGATACTACCTTTCCCTTTGATCTGACATGGTGCATTGTTACCAAATCTAACACTATTTCCTTCATATTGAGTAAAGGAAATGAACTTACTTTTATCTCCAATCATGTGATGAGAGCATCTATTATCTATGATCCATTTTTTATTCTTGTTCATGTAGGTTACCAAGGCACTTGCTTCATCTTCATCTCATCTATCTTTCATAGCCACATAGACTACTTCATCATCATTCTAGTCAGATTCTTCTTCAACAATGTAGCATCTTTTGCCTTTACCTCTGTAGTCCTTGTTGTCCTCTTTCTTGTTCTTGAAGTTGCCTCCATCCTTGTAATTTTTCTTTTGTGTGCATCTGGCTGCAATGTGACCAACTTCATTATAATTGAGACAAATGATTAGTAGCTTATCTTTGAATTTTCTTCTTCCTCTATGAAATATTCTTTCTAGTAATACCTCCAATTGGTCTACATCATCTTCATTAGTGCTATTGTCACTGGATACATACTTTTCTTTTCCACTCTTTTTCTTTGTTTGCACCTCCTCATTGTCTTTTATTGTCATCTTGACTTTGAATGTAGATTCAAAGTTTTCTGGCTTTTAGTTATCAAAGTTGGATAGCTCAAAGGAAATGAGTCTTCCAATTATTCCTTCAAATGACAATGTGTTTCTTGGTACACATCTTAGCTCTTGGATGGCTGATACTCTTATAGCATAGATAGGAAGCAAAGTTCTCAAGTATTTGCTACATACTATTTCTTCTGATAACTATCCTCCTAGGCTTCTTATGGCACTCACCACTTCTTTCATCCTTGCACCGTATTGAGTAGCATTCTCTCCTTCTTCCTTTTTCATGTCATCAAAATTTCCTCTTGGGCTCTCTCTTTTGGCTCTCTTGACATTATCATCTCCTAAATAGATTCTTGATAATTTTTCCCACATCTGATGTGTAGTACCACATTCTTTGATGTCATAATATTCAGCATAGCTTAGTGCTGAAGCAATATCTAACATCACTTGATTGTGCTCCTTCTTCTTGCTCATGTCTTTTGCAGTGAGGGCTCCTGCAGGGTCTACATGATCAATTGTGATTGAGGTCTATGCATATTCACCTATTGATCCAAGGTACAACTTCATTAGACTTTTCCATGCAACAAAGTTGTCTTTCTTTAGCTTGGGAACTTTTGTCTTGGACATCTTGATCTTCCTTTTGCTACTACCTTGAAATAAATCAGCAGTGGGCTCTGATACCAATTGTTAGAATTCTTTAGAATAACTAAGAGGATGGTGAATTAGTTATTCAAGGTCCAAAATGTCCAATTCAAATTTTTAATAAAATAGGGGTGAATCAAAAGTACTAGCCCTTTTACTTTCTTGTCAAATCCTTAAAGGGATATAATCAAAATTATCATGCATGTGATTAAACATTAAACAATCATGAAAAGTAAACATGCATCACCACATAACACAAAGGATTTTGGTAACCTAGAAACCCTCCAAGAATAAGAAGGTAAAACTAGGGTGGGAATGACACCCACAAAATAACTACGCAATTGATTTCAACCACTTCTAATGGTTTTCCCTATTAAAGGCCTGTCCTATTAAAGGCTTTACACACTATAAAATGGGACCCTGTTAAAGGATTTACATAGAGCTATTAGGCCCACCCAAGTCCATGGGATTTATAGTCACCTTTTCAAAAATATCTTTTATCCCTCTCTAAGGATCTCCTATCCTTCTCCTAAGGATCTCTTATCCTTTTGCTAAGGATCTCTTATCCTTCTCCTAGGGATATTCAATCCTTTTCCTAAGGCTTATCCACCTAGTTGTTAAGCTAACCTAGCAATGTAGGATTTTAATGTCTAATACAATGGTAAGAAAGTATTAGAAAGGTTTTGACTTGATAAATATTGTAACTCTAACCTTGTATATTTCAAATCACTCTTTAGTTCTTTTCTTTGCTTGGCTTTTCTTCCTTACAATGCTGATAGCTTGTCCACACTTCAAGATCTATCTCCTTGAGTTCTTCCACTCATTATGCCAATGCACTCTATGGTCACTTGATCAACTCAGAGTCTTGATGCTCCATGCTTACTCCTCACTGTGTCTTCCTTTTGACACTTCACACTAGCTTTCTCTTGGATTTTTCACATGACCACTCTTATGACCAACTCCCTCTCACATGCACACTTGATCTCTACCCTATAACTCCTTATAAAGAAGTTTTTTTCTTTATTTCCCACTCAAATCTTCTCGCTCATCAATTTGATTTAATCTTGAGAAAATGATATTGTTTTTCCTCCAAATTGTTTCTTGTAGAAACTTCATGATAAATCCATCAACATTCACCTTGAATTGGTTTGCATGGTTTACATAAAATTCTATGACATCTACTCATCATCCTTATCATCCAAATAATTCACAAAATTCAATGTAACAAACTTATCATTACTGATTTGGCGAATCTTTTGTTTTAACAAATAATGGAGCAACATGGCATCATTAGTTTACTAATGCTTGGCACCCTCTATGTTACTCGACTGCTACTGTATTTACTGATGCTCGGCACCTAAGGAAATTTTCTCAACATCCATTACCTTTTTTAATGCTTGACACCTAAAGTATTATGTGTTACTCAGCACTTGAACTTGAACTTGCTCAGCTTCAACTAACAATTTTCTTGGCTCTAACTAGCTTGCTTGGCTCTCTCTAATGAACTTAGTTAGGCTTTACAAATGACTTAGTTAAACCTTACATATTTGATGTGTCTCAATGTGTCCATCCTCATAGAGTATGTCATCAATACACTATTTTATCAATGGCTTAATTGATCCTTATACTTCATTACAACATCATAACTTCAACCCTTCTCTAGGTGCACTAGTTACATCTTATTGATTGCCTCCTCCTTGTCAATCAACCAATTGATAGTATTTGGATCACTTAAGAAATTTTCATTCCTACAAGTATCAATTTTGACATCAATGACAAAAAAATGATTGAAAACATTCTTTACCAGTTGCATTATTCTTCATTCATGATCTTTTCAATCATTTCCAACACATTTGAGAACAACTTTTCCTAACATGATGCATGCACTAAGTTTGATTTATAGATTTATGGAAACACTAAAGGATTCCCATTATCAAGTGGGAAAAAGGATCTTAAGGTATTTTAATGGTATAAAGAGATTTGGGATTTATTATACTGTAGATAATAGTTTTAAGTTCATTGGTTACACAGATAGTGACCATGCCGGAAGTCTAGATGATACAGAGAGCACTTTTGGATAGATTTTACATATGGGCTCAAGTGTGATTTCATGGGAATTCAAGAAGCAACCTATTGTTTCTCAATCTATAATAGAGGCTAAATACATAGCACTAAATGCAGCAACATGTTAAGCTATTCGGTTAAGGATGATCTTGATAGATTTGTATGAAGGGAAAGAGGATGGAACCATAATCTTTTGTGACAACATATCCTCAATTGCACTATCTAGTAATCTACTCTTCCATGGTAGAAAAAAGCACATTGAGATCAAATATCACTTCATCAGATAGTTGGTGGAGAATGGGGATATCAAGATCGAATTGTTTAAGTTTGACCTAAGAGAGAGTCTTGGTGTAGTTGATTGGGATCAAGATTATCCTTGTTTTGTTTAGCCAATGACAAAGGGGGAGTGTCTAAAATTTAATGTGGTTGGTTGATTGCCCCTACAGCCAAATGCCCACATACCTACCTGACAACATTCAACTCAATAGGTGAGTTTGCTATCCAAGTGAGAGAGAAAACATTTTGTAGTAGACAAAAGAAATGAATCTAATTAATCCAAATAGTTTGAGAGTTAGAGAGATCAACGAAGAGTAGAGAAGAGTGTAGAGAAAGAAAGAAGATAAAAAGATCAGAGAAGAACAAGAATATTCAAAAAGAAGATTAGAGAACATAAAGAAGGTTCACTTTTGTAGTAGTGTATATTGAATCTACTTGTCATTCTATAAGTTCATATTGTTTTTTCTTCAGAAGAAATGATTTCTCTAGGATTTATTTTATGTAGCGCTTAGTGTTGTAATTTTTAGTTTTATCAGTTTGATGTTTCTAGTAGTTTTTAGTTGAAGTCAAATGCTCCCAGATCTTGTAATAGTTTAACATATTTTAATAAAAAGTAGGAAATTAGGCATACTTGGCTTATCATTATCTCCCTTCTATTTGATATTCCATGTTTTACACTTGATTTATTCATATATGCAAGTTTTGAAGTTATCCAGTCTATGTTTTAATGGTAGAAATTCTCAAACTGTAAGTCTATTAAATAGCTCACTCAGTTCACTCTTTAATTGAGCTCTCTCTTCTATTG